>SNQJ01S0110149.1:36120-65184 GCA_010110895.2 Picea sitchensis
CAAATTTGAGTCTTTAACACATAGATCCATAGTGTATTTTTGGTGGCTATGTTCAGATTTGAGTCATATTGGCATGGATCCACAGTGTATGTTTGGTGGCCATGACCTGTCTTACTTGACATGGATCTTTGCATATCGGCATTTATTCTTTGATTCATTTGTATTATGAGTATGGGAATGCCTACCTCAGTGATGATATATTATTGTATTGTATTTCCTTGTTTGTTGGCAGGTTTCCAACCGACTATTCCTTGTTCCCTACACACACTCGACAAAGTATTTCAGCTATCACTCTGTTCTAACTTCATACTTTGGTGGGCTCTCTGTTACACATTATTTTCGTCATCCTTATGATCGTTAATGATGTAAACCTATATGTTGCCTTCAGAGGGATCAGTGGCCTGAATTCTTGAAGAAAGAAGGGAGAAGAACTTTTACTAAGAGAAGAAGTTGTATTTTCCTTTGTAAAAACCCTATTAAAGAGGATTTCCGCAGGTTGCTCTGTACACAGGGTGCAGAAATGCCCGATTTCTGCAAGTTGTACTAAATCTAGGCTGCAGAGTTTCTGCTAGTTGCACTATAGCTAGGGTGCAGAAATTCCTGTACGTGGGAAAAACGAGCATCTTCTCGATGCATCTAGAAGGAGAAGCTTCTATGGTGAGGTGGCCTCCAAACAGTTTGGATCTTACTCGCTTTCATGATTTAGTGGGATCATCCTAACCTCCTCACCTTATCCTCTTCAGCTTATAAAAGGAGAGGAGCTCTCATGGAGAAAGTTAGCTTTTGATATTGGCTTGTTATTGAGTTTTGTAGCTTGGAGCTTTTGGAGCTTGTATATTGGATTTGAGCTTTGCTTTGTCAATATAGATTGTGAGTAGCTATCATATCTACAATCTCAGAATCCTTGGAGCAGAAGTGTGTGGGAAGGAAGGAACTGTTGGAAGGAACCTGACGACATCAAGGCATCTGGTTGTATCTTTCTTCTACATTCTTTAATACAGATATTCTCTTCTTTCCTATATGAATGTTATTAGTCCATATTGTATGATTCCTTGATCACGTACATAGTTTCATATCAAATAGACTATGTTATTCTTGTCTTCATTGGCTTGTATTTATTTTCATATGTTTCTCCATAAGCCTCACGACAGAGCTTGGATTGCATTGGTGAAGTCAGATCTTCAATATTTAAAATGTATGTTTTAGATCCATTTCTTATTTGATAATTGAAAACTAAGCAAAGAGTAGTGTATTGTCTTGTTTTGTTCTACATCTAGGTGGATCTAGGGGGATTTATTTGTGTCCGCACTTAACAATTATCCCGATAACAACACCTCCTGGTGCTCTCAGCAAGCCAAGGCATCAAGTTTGAGTTTTTGGACAAAGTCAAAGGTTGACCTAGTCAAAGTCAAAGATTGACCAAATCAAAGCAGTTATGAATTACTCTATGAAGTCAAAAAACAAGTTAGAAGGGGCTTCTAACTTCAGAGCATGGAAGACAAGGAATGACCTCATCCTTGCCAAGAATAAAGTGTTGGATATCGTGAAAGGCAAGATCATGGAACCACAGTTTGAAGTAGGAAAAGAGAAGGAACCTCAGAACGTTGCAATTATGAAGAAGTTCAAGGACAATGACATCAACGTTATGAGTATCATAGTGGACTCTGTAAAATACCACTTGATACCCTACATCTCTCATCTTGATTCATCTAAGAAGATGTATGATGCCCTAACTAACCTCTTCTCAGTCAAAAATATTGGACAAGTGATGAGTATGAAGAATGAGCTTTGTGACATGAAAATGAATGATGATGACAACATAACATCATGCTTTGTATAAATATCTCAGCTAATAGATCAACTACAAGCTATTGAGGAAATAATTTTAGAAAAGGAACTAGTAAATATCATACTCAATGGTCTTCCCAAGACATGGGATGCATTTGCCGCAAGAATGAACACAAGAATAGAGTATCCCACATTTGAATAAATTTGGACTTGTTGTGCACAAGAAGAATCAAGGATTAGAACAAAAGAGAAATCCCAAACGAAAGATGATGATCAATAATACACAACAAAATTCAAGAAATCTAGCAATAAGAAGAAGTTTTGTTTAAGCAAGAAACCAAATCAAGAAAAGGGTATGTCAAAAAATACAATGCTTCAATTATCTAAAATATGGTCACTACATGAACCACTGTCCTGAGTTAAAGAAAAGGAAAGGAAGGAAACACATGAAGCAACAATTGTCGAAGAAAAGGAACCCTCAAAGAAATTTAAGCAGGATGAAGCAGACTTCTTCTTCTAATCAAGGTAACAATATTCTTCTATAACATAGTTCTTGTACATACCATGTTTACATAGTTCCTATAAATATCTTGTGTATCTATTTCTTAGAAGATAATATGGTCAATGAAACAATACCTATGGAAGAATAGCAAGATAAGGATTGTTATTACGATGACTACAAGTCAAGTAATGCACATGAAAAAGATGAAGTACATTGACAATCTTTGGTGACAAATTCCCAAGGAATCTATTATATAATTAACAACTGCCAAATAGGCCAAAATCAAAATCAAACTTGAAGAGACCCAGAAGGAGTCATACCAAAAAGAAGTCAGTAATCAAGAGGAAACTAGAATAAGACTTTTGACACTTTGTAGAAAGCAATAAGGATGCAAACGGAAGCATGGACTCTCTCAGATGGAGGGAGTTGATTGCAGAATTTCAAAATAAGAGCATGCATTCATGCATGAAGCCAGGATTAGGAGGGAGCTAATCCTAAATGATATGATCCATTGAAGAATCTGTGAAGATTATAAAGTATATGTCCATGTTCCCCATTGAAAGTAGTAGCCATGATAAGCATCATGTGTTAAGTTTGATTCTAGAAGAAGTATTCTTCAAAAAAATCCTTAAGTATTGTAACGTACCCGACCACCAACCCATGTCGGGTAGCGCTACTTAAACAATTGTATCATTTTTTTTCTTCTCTGATACCATTTTGTCACACCCCCAACCATCGAGGTCAACCCATGCTATCTCATAGAAATAACAATTATCAGATGGCTATAAATATAAACATAAATAGACAACATACTTTGCTAATACACAGACTAATGTGGAAATAACAGTAAAAGCATACATGCAGTAATCACAGGAAGAACCCATAATATAACAACATATACAGGAAATACTCATCAATATAGCATGTACAAATACATAGCATATAAATGAGCATAGGAATGGGTACTTTTATTCTCAATTGAAGTACACCAACTGCATACAGACCTTCCATGAACCTCCCAGCCATAGACCATGTTGCTCATCACTCTCAGCAGTGGGTCACCCCCGAGCTGGGACTAAACTCCACCTGGGTAAAGGGGATTCCTAGGCTAGGTTGAGGCTACGGGCACTGCATAGTACAACTGGAAGGATTCTCTCCAAAATCCTACTTACGCCCACTACTCATGGACTCTCATTCCCCACATGCCTGTTCCACCCCGGGAATATGCACCTTCATTGTTCCATAGTCCATTGGCTACTCCACTTCCCTTTCAGGATCTCGGCAACAGGTTGGATCAAGAATTCTCAAAGCTCCATAGTTGGTGTTGGACTCTCTCTCTAGGAGAAAATCACTTCCCAACAAACTCTCTCACTTGGAGAGAGTTGCTAACATGCCTGACAACCTTCCTCTTCAACACGGGCCTGACAACCCACTTCTTCAACCAACTTCAACTCAATTCCAGCAAGTGAGAAAAATAGCAAGGCTCAATATAACTCAGGGGATGGAAACAACCACAATTTGATAAGGCACAACATGACTATGGAAAGTAAATATACATTGTGTTTCATAGGAAAACATAGGTCAACTTCACGGGTTACTAGTTTCAAAGGTGCATGAAAGATGCAAGGATCGACGATGAAGGCCAAACGAATTAGGAGAAGGATGGGAGAATGGGGAGCGAAACCCCCCAATGAGATGACTTTCCAGATTTAACTGCATGAGCTCAGGTTGACACCTATCTTCCTGGAGCTGCATGCACTCCATTTAGCACTCGTTCCCTTTCCCATGAACTTAGGATAATTAGGTTTATTTTCCCCACTTTAGTATTTTCATTTTCAGGAATATATTATAATATTTCCTTGGGTTAATCCCTCTAGCTTAGCCCCTCTTTCCTAGCCTCTCAGTCCCATCCCTTTCCCTACCTAGTGGATATTAGTCCCCCATTATCTTTTATCATGGTCAGTCTACACGCACTGATGTATTTATATTAAATATATGAGTATTTACACATATACAAAAATAGGCTCACTGGCCATTGCATCTAGGCTCTCTGGCCTAATCATCACATAAGCCTCCTAGCTTATTATAACTCGGCTCACCAGCATATCAAACATGTTTAAAATTCGTAATTACAACTGGTGATCCAGGTGGATATCGGTGGTGACCCACCTTTTCCAACTCGCTCAAAATAGTTTTCTGGCAATTTTGGCAATTTACTATTTTTAGCAGTTTTTAACTTTCGGGGTCATTTTGAGGGCCTAAATGAAGGTTTTTTGGGATCGAGATTCTCAATGATAGTTGAAGGCTTTGATTTATCCCCCAAAATGAATCTCCTCGACGATACCTTTCCAACAGGCTATTGTGCGCCTAAAACAGAGATTGTATGCAAAAGTTCTGACCCCAGGAAGTTGATGTACTAACTTACCCAAATGGGGCCCACATTATTTTTGGCGCTTCATCTCCTAGGGTTAGGTTTTTGGATGTCTAGGGTTTTTGACATTCCTATTTATTGTAAAAATTCTTTAAGAGCCTCATTGTAATAATTTTCTTACGAATGAGTGCAGCGATCACATCTCTTCTCAGAGATAAGCCGCCACCATTCCAGCAAGCTTATTTTTCGCTGCATTTTACAGTTTCAGCTCATTTCCTTATTGAATAGAAAATGAGTTTTACTGTATCTTTGTTATTCTATGTTAATCATATTTTAATCATATGTATTCATTTTGTTATGATCATAAAATTCATATCAGTGGTATCATAGCGGTCTGCTCCTTGTCTTCTTAATGTATGTCCCCAACGAGGTCAAGGTACAAAGAATTGGGTCTTGAGCTTATTTATCTTGAGGAAAAAATATCTCGCATGCCCAAGAGACCTCTCATGTCAGGAGAAAATAAATATGATGGGACGAGAGATCCTTTCAAAATGTTTTTGGAGGAAGCCCTCACGCAACAAAGGAACAAGATGATGGACAATTTCACGTAAATCCTTCGGTGGCTACCAATAGGCGATGCATGTTCCTCGAGCGGAGGTGCCTCCCCCTTCAAGGTACAAATCAACTTCGATATTCCTATATTTGAAGGTCAGATAGAGATAGATTTTGTAGACAAGTTGTTGAATCTACTAGAAGGGTATTTTTTTGTCCATAACTTTTCGAATAGAGAAAAGATTACTTTTGCACTCCTCAAAGTTGTTCCCCGTGTCAAAGATTGGTGGGAAAATTTTTGTGAGCAAAAGGAAACAGAGGAACCCTCATTATTTACAGTCGTGGCCACATGGGAATCCTTCAGAGATGTTATTAAGGAACAATACTACCCTTTCGGAAGTTATGACGACTTGTATACCAAATGGACCACACTGTGGAAATAAAGAGACCAAGCAATGCCAGAGTTCACAAATATCTTCCATACCTTGCGCACCAAGATGGGTATCAAATATTCAAAGAGACATCTTGTGCTCAATTATCACAGTGCTTTACATAGATACATCCAGGCCGAAATGGAATTTTTGGACATCTCGTCCTTGAGTGCGACCTACCGATATGTCGTCAAAGTCGAGCAGAAGCTCAAAAAAAAGACGCAAAAATTTGGGCCTGGGAACCCCTCACAATAAAATCCTGGAAGGGGCGGCCCCAACCCACAGAACAAAGGACAGAGCAATTATGAATAGTATCAGGACAACCAGTGCAAGCCGTAAGTAAATAAGGACACTAGAAAGACAAAGAAAGATATCAGGAAGTGGTGCAACTTCCATAAGAGCCCTTAGCATAACACTACTGACTACCACTCAAACCAGTCGCTGGTGGCCGAAGAGAAAGCCTCTGAATCTGATGCGGGTTATGACTCTGAGTTAGAACAAGAAAGGGGAAGACAGATCATTGACACAGAACCTAGTGACATCGTTGCTACCGCCAAGCTCCATCCTGGTGAACCAGACAAGCCAGAAGAAGGCGAGTGCCTCTTCCATTCACAGATGTGGGTAAAAGGCACCCCGCTACACTTCATCGTTGATAGTGGTATCCAGAAGAACCTCATATCAGTAGATTTCGTCAAGCGGATGGCCCTTCCAACAACGCCTCACCCACAACCCTACACTATTGGATGGCTCCACCAAGGAAGCGATCTCCACGTCAGCCAACAGTGTCGATTGTCATACGTCATCAATCCCTTCAAAGACAAGGTATTGTGTGATGTTGCTCCTCTAGAAGTTTGTAATGTTCCTTTAGGCCAACCTTATTTATGGAAACGTCATGCTATATATGAGTCTAGGGCTCGTAGTGTTATTATTACTTTGAACATGAAATTGTACAGGATATCTGAGGTAGTCCCTCCTAGTGTTATTTCCTTGATCTCTATAAGCAATGTAGGAAGGTAATCTCTCAGACCGATAAATTTGTCTTCTTCGTGATCCGCTCTCAGAGTGAGAAAAAGATCACAACCACATCCAGGGCCTCTGCGACCAATCTCTCCACACAACAGAAGCAAGTGGATAAGGTCGTGGAAGAATACTCAGATATATTCTCCTCTCCTACCGGGGTACCTCTGCACTGCGAGGTCAAGCATCCCATCGATATGACCCCAGGTGCACCGCTACCCAATGGGCTAGTCTATCGCTGCTCTTTGTTATAAAATGAGGAGATCAAAAGGTAGATCCAAGAACTTCTCCACAAGGGGCACATACGTCCCATCTCATCACCTTGTGGGAGCCTAATCGTGTTGGTGCAGAAGAAAGACTGGACTTGACAACTCTACATTGATTACCGGGCCCTGAATAAAATCACAGTCTGAAACTGGTACTCGATTCCCTGATTCGACAACCTCCTTTATCAACTCATGGGGGCCAAATACTTCAGTAAGATTGATCTGAAGTCTGGCTACCACCAATTCCCAATAGAATAGACAGATGTATGGAAGACAACCTTCAAGTCAAAAGAAGGTCTTTTTGAATGGTTGGTCATGCCCTTTGGTTTGAAAAATGCTCGAGCAACGTTTATGAGGATGATGGATGATATCCTACAACCTTTCACCAATACTTTTGTAGTGGTGTATCTGGATGACATCCTCATCTACAATAAGACTTGGGTGGAACACTTGCAGCATATTCAGCAGGTTGTGTACACCCTACGACAACAAAAACTATATGCAAACTTGGAAAAATGCTCCTTTAGCATGGACAGGGTCCATTACTTAGGATACATCATTGATCAACATGGTGTGCATGTGGATCCATCCAAGATCCAGGTCATCCGTCATTGGCCAGCCCCAACCACACTCACTGAATTTCATAGCTTCTTAGGCCTCACCAGTTTCTATCGCAGGTTCGTGTTGGGATTCTCTCATATCGCATGGGCCCTCAGCCAAGTAAACAGGTCTGGCAGTAAGGAAAAATTTGTGTGGAGTTTTTCCCAACAACAAACCTTCGATTACTTGAATAAGCATTTGTGCTCATCCCCAGTACTTTCATTACTGAACCTGCAACATCTCTTTGAGATCAAGACAGATGCTTCAGACTATGTTGTGGGCATCGTTCTCACTCAACACGGCCACCCCGTGGCATATCATAGTGAGACACTATCAAATGTTGTTTGTAAGTACCCTACTTACGACAAAGAAATGTACTCCATTGTGCAAGCATGTCGCCAGTGGAGACATTACATTCTTGGGAAGGAGACAATCATTCACACTGATCACAAGACACTACAGTTCATGCAGACCCAAGGAAAATTGCAGAATGACCGCCATCAGAAGTGGTCCACATACTTACAACAATTCCACCTCAAAATCAAGTTTAAAAAAGGAATTACCAACCGAGTTGTTGATTTCCTCAGCCGACCTCTAGTCGTGACACTCACCATGGTGCTAGACTCTTGCAGCCACGAGACCTTCGGATGGCCCCACCTCTACAAGACAGACCCTGACTTCTCCACCACCTACCAAATGTTGGGTGCCAATTCAATGGTCGCTAATTTCCATCTTCCAGATGGGTTGTTGTTCCTTCTGGGCCATCTCTGTGTTCCATCAAGCGAGTACATGAAATTGATTTGGGAAGCTCACTACAGTCGGATGGCAGGACACTTTGGCGTCGAAAAGACGGTGGCAGTGTTTTTGATCCAGATTTTATGAGCAGAACAAAATGACTACATATTATTAACAAGTGCTTAACACAAAATAACAGAGATACAGTGAAACTGGTTTTTTATTAAATAAGGAAATAAGCTGAAACTGTAAAATGTAGTAGAAAACAAGCTTGCTGGAATGGTGACAGCTTATCTCTGAGAAGAGATGTGATAGTTGCACTCATTCACAAGAATATGGTTACACTGAGGCTCCGAAGGCCTTTTTACAATAAACAGGAATGCCAAAAACCCTAGGAAATGAAGCGCCAAAAGTCATGTGGGCCCTGTTTGGGTAAGTTAGTACATCAACTTCTCGAGGTTGTAAATTTTGCATACGATCTCCGTTTTAGGTGCATGATATCCTGTTGGAAAGGTATCATTGAGGAGATTCATTTTGGGGGCAATATCGAAGGAATTTACATGTGTCTCCTCATTTTCCCAAAAAACATTGTTTAGGGCCTCAAAACAACTCTGGAAGTTTCACGACCCGAAAAACTGCTAAAAATAGTAAATTACCAAAATTGCCAGAAAACTATTTTGAGCCAGTTGGAAAAGTTGGGTGGTCACCGATATCCACCTGGATCAATCCTTCCTCCTTAGGAAGAAATGGTCTCCATTGCATTGATTTCCCCCATCAGATGAGGAAATTTCTGCTGAATTTGGCCCCAGGTGAGCCACTTGCCTTGGTGCAGGAGATGCCCTGCTTTGACGACTCGATAAAGCTAGATCCTTTGTTGTCGAGTTCCCTTGATATGTGTGTCCACAATTTGATCAGTGGATACCTGTTGTATGCAGTCGGGGTTGAGATCTGTTGGTGTCAGTTGTTCTGCTGCTTCTGAGGTGTCCAATAATGTTGGGAAATAAGGGCGAAGGAGATCCACGTTGAACACTGGGTGCAGGCCAAGGAAAGGAGGAATGTTGAGCTCAAAAGCATTATCCCCCACAGCCTTGGTGATGGTGTACGACCCATAATGGAGTGGGAGAAGCTTACGATGGGGTCCTGTAAGGCGTTCTTTCTGCAAGTGCAACCAAACTTTGTCGCCCACCTGAAACTTATGTGGCACCCGATGTCGATCATGGCGCTGCTTGTTCTTGTCATTGAACTTCTGTAGGATATCCTAAAACTATTGGCGGATGTGTTAGATCCGCTCAATGAACCAAGTGGCTTTGTCAACTTTAGTTGGAGTAGGCGATGAGTCGATAGAGGTGATCTCAAGGGGAAGTGCAACATCTATGGGACCCAATGGTTGGAATCCCAAACCCACCTGAAAGGGGTTGTGGCCGGTTGAGCTATGTAGGGATTGGTTGTAGCTATGCTGGACATAGGGAAGGCTCTCATCCCATGTGTGAGGATGCTTTAAATTATACATGTGAAGGATATGCACAATCATTCAATTTACGACCTCGATTTGGCCATTTTTCTGGGGGTGAAAGGTCGTGGATTTGGTGAGCTTGGTGTCCAGCAGCGACCAGAGGCTCGACCAAAATGTGTTGAGAAATCGATTGTCCCGATTTGAGACAATGGTTTGTGGGATTCCAAAATGTACCCATACTCATTCAAAGAAGAGCTTGGTAGTGGCCTCTGTTGTGATGCTTTTCTTCCATGCAACCAGAAACGCCATCTTAGAAAAGCGATCAACAACCAAAAAAACATGGTCATTTACCCGCTTGGTGGATGGGAGGCCTGACATGTAGTCCATTGATATGGATTCCCATGGCCTGTCAGGAGTAGGAAGAGCGGTGTACATGCCCTGTTTCTTAGTGGTCGATTTGGCAATAGTGCAGGCAGTGCAGGACATGATATACTTGTTGACCTCCTGTTGAAGTTTCGGCCAGTATAAATGTTTCTGTATCATCGCCACTGTCTTTTCGACGTTGAAGTGTCCTGCCACCCGACTGTAGTGGGATTGTCGCTCACTTGATGGAACACAGATATGGCTGAGATGACACAACAACCCATCCTAAAGATGGAAATTATTGACAATTGCGTTTGCACCCACCATTTGGTAGGTGGTGGCGAAGTCTGGGTCTGTCTCATAGAGTTGGGACCATCCAGAGGTCTCATGGTCGCAAGAGTCTAGCACCGTGATGAGTATTGTGAATGGCAGTATGCTGAGGAAATCAATGATGTGGTTGGTGCTTCCTGTTTTATACTTGATGTTGAGGTGGAATTGCTGCAAGTATGTGGACCACTTTTGATGGCGGTCATTCTACAATTTTCCTTGTGTCTGCATGAATTGCAGTGGCTTATGATCAGTGTGGATGCCTATCTCCTTCCCAAGAATGTAATGTCTCCATTGGCGACAAGATTTCACAATGGAGTACATTTATTTTTCGTAAGTAGTGTACTTACATACAACATTTGATAGTGTCTCACTATGATAGGCCACAGGGTGGCCGTTCTGAGTGAGAACGGTGCCCACAACATAGTATGAAGCATCTGTCTTGATCTCAAAGGGATGTTGCAGGTCTAGTAGTTAAAGTACTGGGGTTGAGCACAAGCGCTGCTTCAAATCATCGAACGCTTGTTGTTGGGACTGAACCCACACAAATTTCTCCTTATGACCACCCCTGGTTATTTGATTGAGGGCCCATGCAATATGGGAGAATCCCAACACGAACCTGCGGTAGAAATTGGCAAGGCCCAAGAAGCTCCGAAGCTCAGTGAGTGTGGTGGGGGCTGGCCAGTCACGGATGACTTGGATCTTCGATGGATCCACATGTACGCCATGTTGATCAATGATGTAGCCCAGGTAATGGACCTTGTCCTTGTCGAAGGATCATTTTTCCAAGTTGGCGTATAGCTTGTGCTATCGCAGGGTGTGCAGAACCTGCTGAATATGCTACAAGTCTTCGACCCAAGTCTTGATATAAATGAGAATGTCATCTAGATACACCATTACAAATTTATTGGTGAATGGTCGTAGGATATCATCCATCATCCTCATGAAAGTGGTTGGAGCATTTTTCAAACCAAAGGGTATGACCAACCATTCAAAAAGGCCTTCCTTTGACTTGAAAGCGATCTTCCATACATCTGTCTTTTCTATCGAGACCTGGTGGTAGCTAGGCTTCAGATCAATCTTACTGAAGTATTTGGCCCCCGTGAGTTGATAAAGGAGGTCATTGATTCTGGGAATCGGGTACCCATTTTTTACTGCGATTTTATTCAGAACCCAGTAATCAATGCAGAGTCGCCAGGTTCCATCTTTCTTCTGTACCAGCATGATTGGGCTTCCACAAGGTGATGATATGGGACGAATGTGCCCCTTGTGGAGAATTTCTTGGATCTGTCAATTGATCTCCTCATTCTCTAACAGAGAGCGATGATAGACTAGCACATTGGGTAGCGGTGCGTCGGGGGTTAGATCGATGGGGTGCTTGACCTAGCAGTGCAGAGGTACCCCGATAGGTGAGGAGAAGATATCTGAGTATTCTTCCATGAACTTATCTACTTGCTTCTACTGTGTGGAGAGGTCGGCCATAGCTACCCTGGATGTGGCTAGGATCTTTCGCTCATTCTGAGAGCAAATCACGAAGAAGACAAACTTCCCCATCTGAGAGATGACCTTCCTACATTGCTTGGCAGAGATCAAGGAAATAACACTAGGTGGGACTGCCTCAGGTATCCTATACAATTTCCTATTCAAAGTAATAAAAACACTATGAGGCCTAAACTCATATACAACACAATGTTTCCATAAATAAGGTTGGCCCAAAAGAACATCACAAACTTCGATAGGAGAACCATCATACAATACCTCGTCTTTGAAGGGCTTGATGTCGTACGACAGTCGACACTATTGGATGACATGAAGATCGCTTCCTTGGCGGAGCCATCCAATGGTGTAGGGTTGTGGGTGCAGCGTTGTCGGCAGGGCCAGCTGCTTGACGACCTTTGTTGAGATGAGGTTCTTCTAGCTAATGCTATCAACTATGAAGTGCAGTAGGGTGCCTTTTACCCACATCTGTGAATGGAAGACGCGCTCTCCTTCTTCTGGCTCGTCTGGTTCACTAGGTTGGAGCTTGGTGGTAGCAATGGTGGCACTGGGTTCCGCATCAATGATCCGTCTTCCCCTTTCTGGTTTTGACTCAGAGTCAGAACCCGCATCTGGTTAAGAGGCTTTCACTTCGGCCACCAACGACTTCTTTGAGCGACAGTCAACAGTGTTATGCCAAGGGCTCTTATGGAAGTCGCACCACTTCCTGGTGTCTTTCTTTGTCTTTCTGGTGTCTTTCTTTGCTTTCAGCTTGGACTGGTTGTCCTGATACTATCCATCTTTTCTCTATCCTTTTTTTTGTGGGTTGGGGCCGCCCTTTCTTGGCTTTTGTTGTGAGGGATTCCCAGGCCCAAATTGCCGCATCTTTTGTTTGAACTTCTGCTCGATTTTGACGGCATATCGGTAGGCCACGCCCAAGGATGAGATGTCCAGAAATTCCATTTTGGTCTGGATGTATCTATGCAGAGCACCACGATAATTGAGCACCAGATGTCTCTCTAAATCTTTGATACCCAGCTTGGTGCGCAAGGTATGGAAGATATTTTTTAAATCTGACACTCCTTGGTCTATTTCTTGCCGCAGTGTGGTCCATTTGGTATACAAGTCGTCATAAGTTCTGAAAGGGTAGTATTGTTCCTTAATAACATCCCTAAAGGATTCCCAGGTGGTCGTGATTGTAAATAATGAGGGTTTCTCTATTTCCTTTTACTCACAAAAAGTTTCCCACCAATCTTTGACATGGGAAACAGTTTTGAGGAGCGCAAAAGTAATCTTTTCTCTATTTGAAAAGTTATGGACAAAAGAATACCCTTCTAGTAGATTCAACCACTTGTCTATAGAATCTACCTCTATCTGACCTTCAAATATAGGAATATCGAAGTTTATTTGTACCTTGAAGGGGGCGGCGCCTCTGCTCAAAGAAGATGCATCGCCTGTTGGTAGCCGCCGAAGGATTTGCGCGAAACTATCCATCATCTCGTTCCTTTGTTGCGTGAGGGCTTCCTCAAGCAACATTTTGAAAGAATCTCATGTCCCGTCATATTTCTTTTCTCCTTCCATGAGAGGTTTCTTGGGCGTGCGAGAGGTTTTGTCCTCAAGAGAAACAAGCTCGAGACCCAACTCTTTGTACTCCGACCTCTTTGGGGACATGCATTAAGATGACAAGGAGAAGACCACTTTGATACCACTGATCCGGATTTTATGAGAAGAACAAAATGACTACAGATTATTAATAGGTGTTTAACACAAAATAATAAATATACAGTAAAATTGGTTTTCTATTCAATAAGGAAATAAGATGAAAATGTAAATGCAGCGGAAAACAAGCTTGCTAGAATGGTGGCGGCTTATCTCTGAGAAGAGATGTGATGGTTGCGCTCATTCGCAATAAGATGATTACAATGAGGCTCTAAAGACCTTTTTACAATAAACAAGAATGCAAAAAACCCTAGACATCCAAAAACCTAACCCTAGGAGATGAAGCGCCAAAAGCCATGTGGGCCCCGTTTGGGTAAGTTAGTACATCAACTTCTCGGGGTCATAACTTTTGCATACTATATTTGTTTTAGGCGCATGATAGCCCGTTGGAAAGGTATCGTCAAGGAGATTCATTTTGGGGGAAATATTGAAGGAAATTCCATATTTCTTCCCGTTCTCCCAAAAAATGTCATTTACAGCCTCAAAATGGCTTTGAAAGTTTCAGGACCCAAAAAACTGCTAAAAATAGTAAATTACAAAAATTGCTAGAAATTTTTTTTGAGCCAGTTGAAAAAGGTGGGTGGCCACCGATATCCACCTGGATCAACTATGGAAACATTTCTATTGGCCGAAACTTTGACAGGATGTCAGCAACTATATCAGGTCCTGCACTATTGCCAAACCGACCACTAAGAAAAAGGGCATTTACACCCCTCTACCTTCTCTTAACAGGCTATGGGAATCCATCTCAATGGACTACATGTCGGGCCCCCCGTCCACCAAGAGGGGAAATGAATTTGTTTTTGTGGTTTTTGATTTCTTTTCCAAGATGGAGATTTTAGCCACCTGCAAGAAGAACATCACAACAGAATTCACTGCCAAGCTCTTCTTTGAACGAGTATGGGTACATTTTGGGGTCCCACAAACCATTATCTCAGACCGTGACAGTCGATTCCTCAACACATTTTGGTCAAGCCTCTTTTCACTGTTGGATACCAAGCTCACCAAATCCGCTGCCTTCCACCCCCAGACAGATGGCCAAACTGAGGTCGTCAATCGGATGATCGTACATATCCTATGCATGTACAATTCAAAACACCCCTACACATGGGATGAGAGTCTTTCCTATGTCCAACATAGCTACAACCAAGCCCTGCATAGCTCAACTTGCCACAACCCCTTTTAGGTAGGGTTGGGATTCCAACCATTGGGCGCCATGGATGTTGCACTACCCCTGGTGACCACCTCGACCGACTCGTACTCTGATCCACCAGAAGTTGACAAAGCCACCTGATTCATTGAGCGGATCCACCACATCCTCCAAAAGGTTCAGAATATTCTACAGAAGTCTAATTCCAAGTACAAGCAACGCCATGATCAACATCGTGTGCCACATAAGTTTCAGGTGGGAGACAAAGTTTGGATGCACTTGCAGAAAGAATGCCTTACAGGGCCCCATTGAAATATTTGTGCACTCTATTATGGGACATACACCATCACCAATGTTGTGGGTGACCAAGGTTGTGGGTGACAACGCTTTTGAGCTCAACATTCCCACTTTCCTTGGCCTACACCTAGTCTTCAACGGGGCTCTCCTTCGGCCATATTTCCCACCATATTGGACACCTCAGAGATAGCAGAGTAGTTAACACCAACATATATCAACCCTGATTGCATGAAATAGGAATCCAGTGATCATATTGTGGACACACAGATCAAGTGCACTCGATAGCAAAGGATCCATCTTTATCGAGTCGTCAAAGCAAGGCAGCTCCTGCACCAAGGCAAGTGGCTCACCCGGGGCCAAATTCAGTAGAAATTTCCTCATCTAATGGGGGAACCCAATGCAATGGAGACCATTTCTTCCTAAGGAGGGAGGATTTATCCAGGTGGATATCAGTGGCCACCCACCTTTTCCTCGCTCAAAACAGTTTTTTGGCAATTTTGGCAATTTACTATTTTTAGCAGTTTTTAACTTCTGGGGCCATTTTGATGGCCTAAATGAAGTTTTTTCAGGATCGAGCTTCTCAATGGAAATAGAAGGATTTTATTGATCCAAAAAAATGAATCTTCTCGATGATACCTTTCCAACGGGCTATCGTGTGCCTAAAATGAAGATTGTATGTAAAAGTTACGACCCTGGGAAGTTGATGTACTAACTTACCCAAACGGGGCCCACATGACTTTTGGTGCTTCATCTGTTAGGGTTAGGTTTTTGGATGTCTAGGGTTTTTGAAATTCTTTTTTATTTCAAAAATTCCTTCAGATCCTCATTGTAATTATCTTCTTGCGAATGAGCGCAACCGTCACATCTCTTCTCAAAGATAAGCCACCACCATTCTAGCAAGCTTGTTTTCCGCTGCATTTTACAGTTTCAACTTATTTCCTTATTGAATAGAAAACCATTTTTACTGTATATCTGTTATTTTGTATTAAGCATATTTTAATAATCTATATTCATTTAGTTATGTTCATAAAATCAGGACCAACTGGGGTTCTACCTGGGGATATTACAAGTATCCTTGGTTGTCCATCTACATCTATGTTCCTATGATGAAAGGAAGAAGTTGGAATATTCAAGAAGGAAATGGAATCTATAGAAGACTCCATGGACCCCAAAGTTAAAGAGGAACATGAATATTCCAAGAAAAAAAGAAAATCCATAACAACCAATTATTATACCGAGAATCATAAGACTACTAGCATGATTTGAACCCACTAGAAGCAGTCAAGCAGAAGGAATTGAATTTGTGATGAAGAATAGTGTATGTAAGAAATTGTAAAAAATGCTTATGAATGGAAGCATTGCGATATTTGAAACTAGAGGTTCTTCCAGAAGGAGCGAGAAGACTATGACTACAACTTGTTCCAGTAAACCAAATATACCTCTACCTGAGCCATTATCTTTCCTGCAGTATCCATGGGTTGGAGTTTACATCAGATGAATGTAAACACTGTTCTTCTCAACAAAGTAATTGAAGAAGAAGCGTATGTAGAGCAACCTCAAGGTTTTGAATTATACCAGAAAGAGACCCTTGTATGCAGATGGAAAAAGACCCTGTATGGATTCTAGCAAACTTGGTGCAGAGCCTCTCATGTACAACATAAGCGTGGTGAAAACTTCCTATGACAAAGGAAGTATATTGAAGTGGTTCTTCAGAAGTCTGAGATGATGGATTGCAAATCCATGACAAACTCCCATGATGACAAATCTGAAGAAGTTGAGAGACTCTGATCCAGTAGACCCGTCTTTGTATCGACAATTGATTGGCACATTAATGTATTTGGAGAATACTTAGTCAGATACTTGCTTTATGGGGCATTTGAGTTATGATATACAACTGCATGGATTTATCGATTCAGATTGGGAAGGGAATGCAGATGAAAGAAGAAGTGTTACTTGGATATGTTTTAGTTTGATATTTTCCACAATGTCATGGGCTAGCAGGAAACAAAAAAATTTTGCACTCATCACTACAGAAGCATAGTATATTGTAGCTTGTGACGCTTGTACGAAAGCAGTGTGGCTCCATAATTTGGTTTATATATTGTATGATCAGGTGTTGGATTCAACCTTGATATATTGTGATAATCAGAGTTGTGTGAAGCCTTCAGAGAACCCGGTGTTCCATGACAGCTCGAAGCACATTGAGATCAAGCAGCATTTTCTCTATGATAAAGTCGAGAGGGGAGAAGTGGTTCTCCAGTATATCTACACATATGAGAAGATAACATATATTTTGTTAAAGCCTCTGTCCAAGATGAAAAAGTTTACGTACTTAAGGGACAAGCTAGGGCTCGTGGAGATGACTTCCTTATTGAAAAAGGAAGTGATTACTCCCAGGTTAGAAGGGAGCACTAATATTTTATTGATTTATGGATAGTCATTTTCCAGTTCGGAAAATGGTCCAGGTTGGGAAGTTCCTTTCCAGTGAGGAAAGTGGTTCGAGATTTCTGACGGATGGTCATTTTCCAGTTCAGAAAATGGTCCAGATCGGACAGTCATTTTCGTAATGAAAATGGTTCAATAGATTGTTGATGTACCATAGACAACGATTCCCCTTGTGGCCAATGTGGGGGAATGGTCTAGAAAAGTCATTCTTCTTGGCAGTCACTATGAGTAGTGGTCAAGTAGAATGGTTCGCCTCACTGGGAAGTCATTCTTTCGAAGTTCACAGTTGTGAGCAGTTTCAAAGAATGGTCTCTTTTGGAGGTTGGTTCAGGACAATCATTTCCATTAGGAAATGGTTTGGACAGTGATTCCCTAGGGCAGACTCATTCTCTCTAGGTTTCACTGTGATTAATGCCGAAGGAATAGCCCAGTTAAGTGAATGGTCCAGATTCAACAATCAGGGACATACATTCCCTAGGGCAAACTCATTCTCTCTAGGTTGCACTATGATTAGTGTCAGAGGAATGGCTCTGTTAGGTGAATGGTCTAGGCTCAGAAATCATGGATAATTATTCTTCTATGCTTGGGAAGAATAGTCCAGATAGCCCATGGATGATATTTTACTTTCTGAGGGAAGATGATATTCCATATCTAACATATGTGAGTGGAAGAATGGCCTAGATGAATCAGCTTGTATCATTATATTTTTTATGCAGGTTGATATCAGATGATATGATTGTTCTAGAGACCGTATATCTTTGGATAGTAATTGTATGCTACTATGGTGGATGTGATCCACTGGTAGTGATTGTAGTTCACTGGTTAGTAGCAGTGTGCTACTGAGAGTGGTTTTGTACAACTGGATAGTAGTTATATACTACTGTGAATAGACACAATTGTGTTCTATTGGATGGCATTGTTCTAATTTCCATGGAGACTATCTAGTTGGATAGTGATGATAGTGCTCATGATTTGATCATGAGATAGTCTATGTGGCTATGATGATGCTACTGGTTGAATGGTCTATTTTTTCTCAAGATCATTGCCTTTAATATGTACTTAGCTAGGAGGGAGTGTTGATATTATGGTAGTTTCGGGAAGTATTAACCTCTACGTGTAACCTTTGACGAACTAGAATATTCCGAAAAGCAAGAGAAACCTTAAACAGAAGTGTATAAACCCTAGAAGACATGTTGGCTCAATAAAATAATTAATCTTTAAGTGTTAACCTATAAAAGAAGAAGTCGACCTAGACAGGTGACAAAGAACACTATAAATAAGAGGGCGCTAGAGCTCATTTGTCACTCTTACTCTCACAATTGCATAATACTAGTGGTGCACAAGTTTGGAGAGAGAGTGCAGCTACAACTGCTACAACTGGTATTTTGGTTTTTGGTTGTACTTTCTCTTGGTTATGGTTTGGACTTTCTGCTTGGTATTTGCTATTCTTGCTTGGTGCACTAGCCTTGGATAAAGGTGCGCTACCTTGGTTGGATATTGGATTTCTTTCATAATTATTATGTTTTTCAAGGTTAAGGCACTCGAGGGTGGGATTTGTGCCTATGGTTGGGTGACAATATTGCTATTGTCTATGGTGAAACGAGCACACCTATTTATTTTTAACAACAACATCTTGAAGTTCTATTTCTGTCTGAAGCACTTCCAACCCAATCTGAATCGGTGTAACCATACAGTTTGAAGTCATGATATCCAGTATAATAGAGACCATAATCCAATGTACCCTTAAGGTATCTCATCACATGCTTTGCGGATACAAGGTGAACACGTATGGGCTCCACTAGATATTGACTCAAGGTGTTCACAACAAAGAATATATCTAGCCTGGTATTCGTCAGATACATCAATGATCCAATAATTTGTCTGTATAAGGTAGCATCAACCAATTCTGACGAAGTATCAACCATGAGCTTCAAATTCATTTCCATGGGTGTGTTCATGGATTTACATTCCAACATGTCAAATCTCTTCAGTATTTCAACTGCATACTTCCCTTGGTTAAGGAAGATCTTCTCTGAGCTCTGCCAAACTTCAAGACCTAAGAAATAATGCATCGGGCCTAGGTCTTTCATCTTAAACTCTACAACGAGCTTCTTCTTGCAATATGTGATGATATTTTCTTCTCCTGTCAAGAATAAATCATCCACATATAGTAGCAATATAACTGGCTCATCATTCATAATCTTGAAGTATAGGTTAGGATCAAATTTTCTCTTGGTAAAGCCCAAGCTTTCCAGAAAACTATCAATTATTCCATAACAAGCTCTAGGAGCTTGCTTCAACCCGTACAGAGCTTTCTTCAACCTACAGACATGAGTCTTTCTATCTTCAACTTCAAACCCTTGTGTTTGTTCTATATACACTTCTTCTTCAATAACATCATTTAAGAAATTTGTTTTCACATCCATCTGGTGCAACTTCCACTTCATTTTGGCTGCAAGAGCTATGATCGTTATGATAGAAGTGTATCCATCTACCAGATCAAATGTTTCTTCATAGTTAATACCTTCCTTTTGAGAAAATCCACGAGCCACAAATCTTGCCTTATGTTTTTCAATACTTTCATATGTTGCATGTTTTACTTTGTATATCCACTTGGAAGATACCACATCTTTGTTCTTTGGTTTGGGAACTACTTCTCATACATCATTCTTCATAATGGATTGGTATTCATCTGTCACAACGTCCATCCATTATTTCATTTGAACGACTTCCTCAAAGTAAGTAGGTTCCTTTTCCACGAGATCACACATCAAGGCCATATAGTTGGAGAATGGCTTAGGTTTCTTACTTTGTCTCACGGTTCCTTCTGGGGCACCATACTTCTATGCATCTTGAATAAGTTCTTTCGCCCAAGCTGATTTTCTCTTGTGAGAGATCGTCATACGGGGAGGTTCTTGAGATTCTATCATATCACGATCTTCTAGAATCTCATCATCAGGGGTAGCTACAACTTCCTTTACGAGTTCTGCAACTCTGGGAGCTACATGTTCTTCTTCATATACTTCTTCAAGCTGGCATTTCCATGATAGAGTGTTGCATCTTCATCAAAGGTTACATCTCTATTGATCTCAATATGATGGTAACATGGTATGTAAATTCTAAAGGCCTTATAGACCTCACATTATCCAACAAATATTTCCTTCTTTCCCGAAGTATCCAACTTAGTTCTATTTTCTTTTGGAATATGTACAACTACTAGACAACCAAATATTTTGAGATGGATTACTTCTGGCTTCTTTCAGTCAACATTTCTTTGGGAGTTTGGTATCCAATTGCACTATGGGATAATCTGTTTTGGACATATATTGTTGTTCTTGCTGCTTCATCCCATAAGTGCATTGGAAGATCTTCATCATGAATCATAGTCTTTACTACTTCCATAATCGTTCTATTCTTTCTTTCTACTACACCATTTTGTTGAGAATTATAGGGAGTGGTGAGCTCCTTCTTAATCCCAACATCTCTGCAAAATCTTCCAAATTCATTTGAAGTGTACTCTCCTCCATTTTCTGACCTGAGTATCTTGATTTTACTTTCAGAGAGGTTTTCTACCAAGGCTTTGAATTCCTTGAATTTTCCAAGTACTTCATCTTTTGACTTCAAGAAATAAACCCAATTCTTACGAGAGTAATAATCAATAAAAGAAACATAGTATACATACCCGCTCAGAGAGGTTGATGACATTGGACCGCATACATCTGAGTGGACAAGCTCTAGAATTCCTTCCGCTTTACTGTCGCTCTTTGGAGAAGGATTCTTTATGTTATTTCCTTGTGCACATCCCTTGCATACACCTTCATGATCAACCTTTAGTTCTGGTAAACCTATAACTACCTTGCTTACATATGGTAAGGCTTTGTAGTTGATGTGAGCTAGCCTTCTATGCTAAAGTTCATAAGGAATTTTAGTAGAGTGAGTCAAAGCTACATTTGAGTGACCCTTTAATTTGTACAAACCACCTTCTTCTATTCCAATAACAACTGCATATTCTATAGTTTTTCCTTTAGACCACATAAGAACTTCACCATCTATGAATGCAACCCTGAAACCTTTCTTATCTAGGGATGAAATAGAAAGTAAGTTCTTTTTCAAACCTGGTACATAGAGTATATCCTTCATTCTCATCGGATTTCTTGAATCAAGTTTGTAGGTGGCTTCTCCCATTCCTTTGATTAGATACTGATAATCATATCCCAATGAAAATTTCTAGGGGAAGTCCTTCTATATAAGTTTGGAGAGAGTGTTCTTCTGACCTGTCATGTGCTTAGAGGCACCACTATCTATGATCCAAATATCCTCTCCAGGTGTCACAGATCATGAGAGAGTAGAAAACAAAATGTATTCTTCAATCTCTTCTTTAGCTAACTTGTTGGGTGGCTCATCATCTTCAATTGCATGGGCATGATGTCTTTTAATATTTATCTTCTTGTATTCTTTCCTTTTGGTAGGACAATTCTTAGCAATGTGTCCCATCTTATCACAATGATAACACTGTTAGGAGGAGAAATATTTTTGCCTTTTTTGACCTTTATGATATTTCTGGAATCTTTCCGGAGAGTGAGACTCTTTATGAAAGTGAGTCTCCTTTTAAAAATGAGACTTTCCCTTTCCACCCTTAGCATGAGAAGATAGGGCTTGATCTTCATCTCTTAATAGGACGACTTCTCGATTGGCTACTCTTGCTTCTTCTAGAACACATTCTTCCCATAAACTGTCAAATTGGAGTTTCTCTTTTCTTGCACAAATAGTTTGGATGAAGCCATCCCAAGGTCTTGTGAGACCATTAAGAGTTGTCATCACGAGTTCATCTTCATCTAAGTTGTTTCCAATTGCCTCTAGTTGTTCCTTGAATTGAGAAATCCTAAAGAAATAGTCTTGAACTATTTCTCCTTTTTGCATCTTTGTATTCTTGAGTTGGGTTCTCAATTTCATCTGTTGGTTGATGTTCCTTCCTTAATACATTTTGGTTAGGGCATCAAACATATCTTTTCGATTATTCTTAGAAGACACTTGAGGGCTCAAGTGGTCTTTAATAGAATCTGCAATTATTCTTTTAGCCTTAATCATATCCTTCTTGTACTTCTCTTTGGATGCATTTTCTTCGGGTTCCAGTACATTTTCTTTTATGAATTTTGCAAGGTCATTCTCTTCAAGAATGAGTCCAATTATGTACTTCCAAGAATGGAGATTTTCCACACCTTCTAACTTGTCAACAAGCTTGGTGCTTGCAGACATCTTGATTCGGAGCTAAGAAAATGACCAGAAAATGTAAGTGCTCAAAAAATGAAACTGAGCTTACCAGGAGATGTGTGGGGCAAAGGCGATTTTGCTGGACCCGACTGTTTTTGAAAAATCCAATTTTTACCCCTTGAAACTTGACCTGTGCAATTCTGGATAGGTACTTCTGGTATTGGTTCTGGTTTCCTGGTTTTATAGTACCAGTCAAAACTAGGGTTTGACTTTCCAGAGAATCTAGCCACTAAAAAATTTCACTTGAACTGCCAAAAGATGTGCTAGGGCAAGGCACACTTCCCAAGGTTGTCTTTGGTAAAAAATTCCTCTTCAATAAGAAGCCCTAATTTTCATGTACGACAACAGAAATGTCAAGACACCAAGTGAAATATGCTCTATTTAGTCAAGCTCTGATACCATGTTAAGTTTTTACTGTTGTTAATAGGTTATTTCCAAGTTACATGAGCATTCAATGCATTTCCAAAACAAAAGTATAAAGAGGATCACTAAAAGAAACACAATCACAAGGTACAAAACATTTTATCCTGGGAAGCCCTCATGTGGGTGAAAACCTAGCAAAAACTTCCTCAATAATAGATTACCAATACAATGCCAAGACTAAAACCAAAACACCAAAGACATACCAATACTGAGCATGAGCCTCTCTTCTCCTTCCTCCTACAACGACAACTTCCTTCAAGATATGTGCACTAGATGAGTGAGTGAGTGTGTGTAAATGAGACATCAACCTCACATATAAATACAAGTGTGAGATGACGCTAGGGTTGTGTCTCTTCACTTGGTTGAGCCGGCTTTTCCTAGAAGTGGCTAAAACCACTTTATAATTACTAGGGACCAACTTTACAAATACCACTATATAAATACAGTTTGACCAATCCACAAAAGGGGATTTGATCTATAAAATAATAACTCAAATATAATTAGAATATTCTTCAAAGTTACAATATTTCAACAATGTCTTGGTGTTGGGACAAGGAAATCTAGTGAAAAGTATTGTATTATTTAAAGTCGATATGAAGGTCTTGAATGAGCTTGTTAAAGATTGTGTGCCACTCTCTAATTTGCCTCGAGAATTTGGGATTGAGGTCAAGGTAATCATGACAATGTTGTTGTCTTTGTTGCAAGTGAAGTTGCAAAAAAAATTTGGCCTTTACAAGGTTGTCTTTGACCCTCTCAACTTGATTCTTGATGATCTGTAGGGGTGTCTTTGGTTGGGCCTCAAAGAGTTCATTCATATCCTTTAATTTGTTGTTCAAGTGCTGGAATTCATTTTCCAAAAGCTCTTGGGTTTCATTGGAAGCTCATATTGTCAACCATCATTTGCTTCAATGAAGCGATAATATAGCTTATGCCCTCTTTGGCAATACGAATGCCCAAAGATCTATGAATCCTCATAAAACAAGGGGCTATTTAACATAGCGTCCTAGCTTCTGCACATAACTTTGAGGTCATCATGGGAAATGTAAGATACTCTATGTTACCCAACAAATCAACACCTTTAGCTTAAAGTCCCAAAGATAGGGTATTAGCCTTGTGGAACTTAGGAGGTTGGCCATTGTCACCTCACCAACTCTCCTCTACACTTTAGACTAAGGAGAAGGTCCCTAGCCAAGGGGGGTTTCCCTATTGGTTACTAGGCTCACTTCGTGTAGTAATGAGTGAGAGTAAAGAGAACATAACATCAATGTAAATGAAGAAAAGAAAATAAAAGGGGTTTCGTGTGATGAGTGAAAGGGAGTTCATATGGAATCATTTAAGCATTTTCGAGATGGAAAATCAAGGGCTATAAGCAACCATATGACGTTTTTTACAACCCCTTAACTTGGTTCAACAATTGACTTAGGGTCAACAAAAAACCAAGTGATGTGAAATATTGTACCCTTAAGTTTTGGTGATTAAATATTAAAGGGTTACAAGGGAGAGGTGGCCTCTTACCCAATGAGGTGGTCCCTTACCCAAGATTGTCTACAGACACACCTAATAAAATGATATAGAATGTGCAATATTGTGATCTCGAAGATAGATGACACAAAATGAATATGAGGGAGAGGGAAGGAACCTAAACCTTAGTCAATCCTTTCCAATGTAGCATCACGGGGGATTCACCATGTTGACCAATATTTTATCACGTTAATTCATAAAGGGGGTTTTTAAATTATGAAAAAAAAAGTCAATATATTGTAGGTATTGGCCGGGGGGGGATGTGGAGTCTCAAGGGGTTTATAGGTATTGGGGGATATAAAAAGGGGTATCTGGTAAAAATAAGGGTTTCTTTTATTGAAAATATGTATTGGGAGAGGGGTTCAAAAAAACGATTTTGGGAGATATTTATCAATATCTTGTGAAATTAGGGGTATTATTTAATATCCCACGAACTAAGATGCTATGTCACAGATTCACTGAATGAATACCCAATGCATAGCATGGTGCTCCTCTATGGCCTTATCATTGTCTTTGTCATTCATAATCCTGCAAAATATAACCTCCAAATGGCATCCTAGAACATATATCCATACCTAATAAAATTTAACATAAATAAAACCACAAGTTACATGCACAACACACATTTTCCTCAAAAGCTTAGAGCTAGTTTGCTCACAAGTTCTTCCATTAATCATTGATTCTAATCCAAGTTACAAATAGAGAGAACAAATCCTTATATAAATATGAGCTCATACAATAAAATATGATTTATTTTCCTAAATACACTTTTCTTTCCAATGAATATAATAAAAATAAAACTCTCAACTACTTGTTTACTAAAAGTAGCAAGAAATTTGTTGAGATGTCAACTTCTTTCAACAAAATACTCTAAAAGAAATAAAAATAACATTATATTCTCTAATTAACTTCAACAACCAAGTCAACAATAAATATAATATAAAAATTCATGTCATTACTCTTTGACTGTGATAGGTGATTCCAAGAAGCTCAACAAAGTGTCCACAAATTTGCAGTATATCCATAAATATCCAACAAATTTGTAACTTATCCATAAATAGCTCTAGCTTATCCATAAATATATGGATGATGGTCATAGAAATTCTCCACATCCAATGACCCCATGCCACACTAGTCTGCAGCTTTGTAGCATATCCATAAATATCTGGATGATGGTCATAGAAATACTCCACATACAATGACCCCATGCTACACTAATATGCAGCCTCCATAAATGCCCCCTTGTTCAAGATTCATGGCATGTTTTATGTCCAACTCATCTAAGTGAAGGCAACTAATGAGAAATTTGACTTAGGACACTTTGCTAGTTGATATGGTGGCCGATGCTTGCATGAACCTCTACCATATATAAATTTGTAGATAAAGGGTGTGGCCCCTTGTGTTACAAGGAATTCGACCCTTTGGAATGTGAACGGCAGCTTCATAATACGACGGCCAATGAGGATAAAGGGGGTGCGGTCCCATTTCCACTTGCAAACACATAATACTCCATGCTTAGGAAAATATGAGGGTGGCCCATGACGTCACCTTCACATTTGGCTTGTATTACCATTTGAAAACCCAAGGTTTCATGTATGATGCCCCCCTCAAAAATATCTAAGATATTTCATTATGAGAAAGCCCCTCACAATATCATAATATATCCTTTGTGAACATGTGTGTTATTTTTATGCGGGAAAAACACAATTTTGAACTTTTCATTAACTTTTTCCTTATACTATATTTAATGTTCTCTTTGTAAAAAGGGGTTGCACATAGAGAGATTATATTAAAAATACTCTCGTGATCCGTGCACACATTAGTGGATCAAAACTCACCTCCATGTCCTTCAACTTTTCAGTCCAAAGGGGTTGGATCCAATGGTGGAAAATGAGGAGTTTTTCATCATTGGGCAAGATTCAATTCCAATGAGAGTCGTTTTATAACCTGGAGCCATGGGGACACCTTGAGGTAGTGATTGAACGTGTGGTTGAACCCAAAGAGATTATATTAAAAATAGTCTTGTAGCCCATGCACACATAAGTGGATCAAAGCCCACCCCCATGTCTGCGTTAGCATGCTTGGAGGTTAAAGTGGTAGCGATCGGAATCAACCCCGAGTCACTCGAGTACGAGGCCAACTAGTTGTCGATTCCGCTAGTTAAAAAAAAACATTAAAACAAGTGTAATGTTTTAGTTTTTGTTCATATGTCTTCATCATGAACTAAGTGCAAAAGCATGTACCCCTTTTAGAATAGTTTGGCTACCAATTTGTATTGATGGTGAGTATAAGAGTTTACATCATGACTATCAAAAATGAGACCACCATAAACCAAAATCATAACACAATGAAGCACAAATAATACACCATGGTACGATGAACCATATTAAATGAAACCATGAAGAGAGAACCAAACATCAAGAAGATCCACTTCAAAACCATGAAAAAAGAACCAAGCATCAATAAGATCCACTTCAAGATCACTATACTCAATGTCATAGAAGAATCCACCATCACCATTATATGTGGATGCATTATGATTAAGCAAAAATAAGATATACATCTCAAAACCCCATCATTGTTTTTACAATTTACCCCAACAAATATATCATGTGATGAGAATTACACAATTATCATTCATACTAAACATACTCTTAAACTATTCATCTAGAAGATTAGGAATTATAACCTCCATTAATTATGCTAACACCCACCAACAAAAGCATCAAATTCCATAGCAAACCCCAATAGAGTTGAACATGTTTAGCACTAGAAAATAGATATAAGTAACGACTATGAAGAAAGAATGTGAAAACATGAACATATACATATGTGTAGATAGTTGCATTTGATCAATTTCAGGAGCTAAACTATCTCATGGAGCGATGACTATGAGTACTCTTATAACATTGCAAATAATTTTAATAGATTGCCTCTGAATTATTACGTTGACTTATACACTTTGTTATGTTTGATAAAGTTAGGGAGTTTATAGAGCCATCTAATAAATTTCATTATATAATTATCAATTTTTAACAATTTAAAAATTATAAATCTTTAAAAAAAAATGTGCATTAAGTATCTTACTTTTAAATAAATTGAAACTTTTTTGTGCATATGTTCAATGTTGTATCAATATGATGGATGGGATTTTTTTTGAATTTTGACTAAATTGATATGTTCATCAATTTTTTTATTTAGTTTTGAAAAGAGTAAATATGAATATAATGAAAATATTGTTATTTGAATTTTTTGGAAGTAAAATGTGTGGATTTAAGAAATGTTTAATGTTTCAAGTGGATATTTCATCTATTATGAAGAATAAATAAAATTATAATAATAATGGAAAAGAATGTTTATGAAGAATTTACAAAATGAAAAATATTAATCAACCATTGAAAAATAATAATAATAAAATTTATAGATATCCATTGAAAAATCTTAATAAAAAATATTTATATATATTTCTTGACCATTAACCATTTGTAAAGTAAATTAAAATAGAATTAGAATAATTATAAATAAGAAAATAACAAAAAAAAGATGTCTAATGCTTAAAGTAATCATGAAGCCAAACAAATATAATTCTTTAAATGGAGAGAGAAAACATTTTTAAAATATGATATAATATAAATTAAATAATTAAATATGATAAAAATAATATAAATAAATTCGAATAATAAAAGGGGATTGAGAAGAACTAAACAAAATAAAAGGATTTAAAAATAAAATAGAGAATCAAAATTAAAACTTTATTTTTAAAAATAAAAGGAATTATAAATTAAGTGGAATAAAGGAAAAATAAAATAAAATAATAATGAAATGAAGTAAGGAAACGTTAAGCTAGAAACCAAATAAGGAGGGGGTTAGAAGTAAATGAGTGATATTAAGACTTAAAAAAAGGGATAGAAGTCAAATTGACTAAAAAGAAAATTTAAATATAAGTTAAATTGAGTTGAAGAGAGATAAAATGGAAAGGCTAATTGAGTGAGATAAGGGGAAGGTTTATTGAGTAAGATGATGGATAGTGGGTTTCTAAGATTGGTTAAGTTTATAGCCATCTAAAATTATTAGGATGTTTTTTAATTTCTAGAGTTTTGCAAATGATATAAGAGGAGTAAAAGGGGGTTGAGGCAAGAATTATGGTTTGGTTAAAGCAAATGAGGTGTTTAGAATTTCAAGAGTGTTTGGTGATAGCTAACTTAGAGATGCGATTGTAGAAAGTGTCAACGATGTGCTCCCTAAGATGGGATTTGAAAGATCTTCCGGTTTGACTAATGTATGATTTGCTAGAGGAGCATGGACTTTAGTAAATTCCTTGGCTAAGCATGAGATTAGATTTATCCTTAGCATTTTT
>SNQJ01S0110150.1:6493-16540 GCA_010110895.2 Picea sitchensis
AACCGATTAGTAAATAAGAAATCATGCTTTTATATCTTCATTACTTTAACACGTAGGATTAATCACGTACCTCAAATCTTACTGCACATAGCGCCCTGTCGAAGTAACCACACAACCCAACCGCTGTCGGAATGGTACGTAATAGCTGGCATGATGAAGGATTGTGAGAGAAATGACAGCTTGTGTAGAGACATAGTCCTTACTGTATTTATCCAACTGGAAATCACTGAATATGAAGTCAAGTCATAATGAAGCAGCACTTTCGGATAGAGAGCATCAGTATTGTCTAATCAGTGGTGTTGTTGTATGAAATATTGGAGAGTTGGAGCCGCAACATCGGCAAAAAGGAGTGAAGTGGCAAGAAGGAAAAACAATAATTAGTGTATCAACAAGTTCTTTTTCAAAAATGTCGGAGGTAGATGTAACAGTATTGAAATCAGCCAACTTATCGGGAGAAGGTGTAACAACATTGAAATCGGCCAATTTATCGGAAGAAGGTGTAAAAGCATTGAAATTGGCCAATTTATTGGAAGAAGGTGTAACAACATTGAAATCGTCCAAACACTACCTTACTTCGTTTCTAGGAAGTTTTTCAGCTTCCATGAACTCATCGTTTCCCTCTGTTAATCAATCTTCCTACACACACATAATTGCATGATACCTTTCAAAGCTTTATTAACATAGTAAAGAAAATAAAAAAAATTCAACTAAGAACAGAGAAATGTGAATTTTGCTGAGATTATTTATATACAAAGTCTGAGAAAAAGAAGTCCTAAAGTTCAGAAGGGGAAGGAGAAAGCTCCTTTCTGTTTAAGATTTGATAATTTGTATTAGTTGTATAGCTAGTTTTGAATTCTGTCTTGGACAATGGACGTTGATACATATGCAAGCGATGACCATTTGCATGTAAGTGTGTATTGGATCCATCAATAGTAATCAACTGGAATGTCCCATTGGGAAATATGGTGTCTACCAAGTAAGGCCCTAGCCATCGTGTACGCAACTCACCTTGAAATTCCTTAAAGCGTGAATCATACAATAGAGCCCAATCTCCTTTCTGGAATAATTTCTTCTTAATGACTCGGTCATGCCATTTTGTTCTTTGTTGTTGAATCACTGTTGTTTGATGGATGGCGTCCAAACGCTTTTCATCAAGCTCGTTGAGCTGCTGCAGTCTGGCTTTCTGTGCCCTAGTCAAGTCGAGGTTGACTGCTGATGCAGTTCTTAAGGTTTTGATTTCCAATTCAATGGGAAAAACATGGATTTTTCCATATACCATATCGTAAGGAGAAAAACCAGTTGTTCTCCTCCAAGTAGTTTGGTAAGACTATAGAGCTTTATGCAGTCTGTTAGACCAATCCCTACGATTTTCTCTCACTGTTTTAGTAAGAATGGTTTCGATAACTTTGTTGATACTTTCCACTTGGCCATTGCCTTGTGGATGGTATGGAGAAGCTATTCTATGTAAAACATGATATTTATTGAGTAGAGCTTCAAATTTATGTGATGTGAAAGGGGGTCCTCCTTTAGTGACTAGTTATCTAGGAATGCCAAAACTAACAAATATATCTTCAAACAAGAATGCTAAGACAACCTCTTCTGACGTTGTGATAAGTGCTTTTTCCTCCACCCACTTGGTCATATAATCTGTACATACCAATATATAGAATTTCTGATTGGAAGGTGGGTGAATGGGTCCTACAAAATCCATGGCCCATCTCTCAAAAGGCTCTAACACTACCTGAGGTTGGAGTGGCATCTCATCCCTATGAGTTGGTTGACCCATGAGTTGGCAAATGTCACAAGCTTGGACATAATTCTTGGCATCTTGAAATATGTTGGGCCAATAATAGCCCATCCTTAAAATTTTATGCCCGGTCCTTTTATCAGCAAAATGACCCCCACAAGGGCCATTATGGAAAGCTTTCATTAGATCATAAACCTCATCATCCCTCACACATCTCTTGATTTCTTGGTCCAGGCCTGTGTAGAATAGGTCTCCTCCTATCCAACTATACCTAGCACTCTTTTGAATAATTTTCCTTCTTTCCCTAGGAGATAGATGTGGAGGTACCTTCCCTGCAACCAGATAATTAGCAATGTCTGCATACCAAGGTGAGTGAGAAGATACTGCAAACAAATGTTCATCAGGAAAGGAATCGTCTACAGGTGAATTATCATCATTTATATGTAATCTCGAGAGAAAATCAACAACCACATTTTCTTTTCCTAGTCTATCCACTATAGTGATGTCAAATTCTTACAGTAGTAACAACCATCTTGTCACTCGGGCATTAGTTATAGGTTTATTCATTAGATATTTTATGGATGTATGATTAGTATGAATAAAAGTTGGATAACCAGTTACATAATGCTTGAATTTATTGATTGCATATACTACTTCCAAGAATTCCCTTTCAGTAGTTGTGTAATTTAACTCAGCAAGAGCCATGTTCTTGCTTATATAGTAGATAATGTAGGGTTATTTGTCCTCCTGTTGCCCTGTTATTGCACCAATTGCAATGTCTGAGGCATCTGAAAAAATGTGAAAAGGCAGAGCCCAATTGGGCCCTCTCAAAATGGGAGCTTTGGACAATTTTTGTTTAAGATCCGCAAAAGACAATTCACAATCATCAGTCTAACAAAAGTTAACATCTTTTGTTAGTAAAAAAAACAACAGAGACGCAAGTTTAGAGAATTTTTTAATGAATCTCCTATAATACCCGACGTGCTCTAAAAAACTTCTTACCTCTTTCTAAGTTGATGGAGTTGGAATGTCCAAAATTACCTGGATTTTGGCTGGATCTACCTGAATCCCTGCATAAGAGATGAAGTTTCCCAGCACCACCCCTTTGTGCATCATCATATGGCACTTTTCTGTACTTAAAGAAAGATGAGATTATCTACATCTTTTGAGTACTTTTCTAGATTAGACAAAGCATCTTTGAAATCAGTCCCATAAGGTGTAAATTCATCCATGAATNTACCTAGCACTCTTTTGAATAATTTTCCTTCTTTCCCTAGGAGATAGATGTGGAGGTACCTTCCCTGCAACCAGATAATTAGCAATGTCTGCATACCAAGGTGAGTGAGAAGATACTGCAAACAAATGTTCATCAGGAAAGGAATCGTCTACAGGTGAATTATCATCATTTATATGTAATCTCGAGAGAAAATCAACAACCACATTTTCTTTTCCTAGTCTATCCACTATAGTGATGTCAAATTCTTACAGTAGTAACAACCATCTTGTCACTCGGGCATTAGTTATAGGTTTATTCATTAGATATTTTATGGATGTATGATTAGTATGAATAAAAGTTGGATAACCAGTTACATAATGCTTGAATTTATTGATTGCATATACTACTTCCAAGAATTCCCTTTCAGTAGTTGTGTAATTTAACTCAGCAAGAGCCATGTTCTTGCTTATATAGTAGATAATGTAGGGTTATTTGTCCTCCTGTTGCCCTGTTATTGCACCAATTGCAATGTCTGAGGCATCTGAAAAAATGTGAAAAGGCAGAGCCCAATTGGGCCCTCTCAAAATGGGAGCTTTGGACAATTTTTGTTTAAGATCCGCAAAAGACAATTCACAATCATCAGTCTAACAAAAGTTAACATCTTTTGTTAGTAAAAAAAACAACAGAGACGCAAGTTTAGAGAATTTTTTAATGAATCTCCTATAATACCCGACGTGCTCTAAAAAACTTCTTACCTCTTTCTAAGTTGATGGAGTTGGAATGTCCAAAATTACCTGGATTTTGGCTGGATCTACCTGAATCCCTGCATAAGAGATGAAGTTTCCCAGCACCACCCCTTTGTGCATCATCATATGGCACTTTTCTGTACTTAAAGAAAGATGAGATTATCTACATCTTTTGAGTACTTTTCTAGATTAGACAAAGCATCTTTGAAATCAGTCCCATAAGGTGTAAATTCATCCATGAATATTTCCATACAGTCATTCACCATATCAGAGAAAATACCAATCACAACTCTCTGGAAAGTGGCTGGTGCATTACACAAGCCAAATGGGAGAACCTTGTAGGAAAATGTTCCCCAAGGGTTGGTAAAGGTGGTCTTATCTTGGTCTTGTGGGGCAATTTGTATCTGGTTATAGCCCCTGAATCCATCTAGGAAAGAAAAATATTTTTTTCTGGCTAAGTTATCTAAGACTTGATCAATAAATGGCAGAGGGAAATGATCCTTCTGCATTTCCTTATTCAGGGCTCTATAGTGCACACACACTCTCCACTTACCATTCCTTTTAGGCACAATAATTAATGTTAATACCCACTCACTGTCTGATATAGGATAGATGAATCTGACATTGAGAAGTTTTTGAAGTTCTTCTTTAAAAATTTCTTTAAGGTTTGGGTTCATCCTCCTTTGCAGTTGGCAAATGGGTCAACATTCTTATTTGATGTATATATGGTTGGTGCATAGTTCATAGGGGATGCCTTTCATATCCATGTAATCCCATGTAAATGCTTCTTGATGTTCAATCGGTAAATTCATCAGTCGACGAGTTTCAGTGTTGGAGAGATCGGAATTGATGTTCAAGGTTTTTCTAGGTTCGATTTCCACAACGATGCTCTTAGAATTGATTTTAGGAAATAATTCAGCTGTTGTTGTTTCATCATCTACTGTTACAAAATTTTCTATTACAATGACTGTTGTTACAGCTGAATCACTCTAATTGACGACAGTTTTGGAGAACATTTCCGAGTTCATTTATTCCTGGGCCATAGGGTCAAAAACTTTGACCAATTGGTGGTGCGTGTGTTGTGTAACAACAGAGGGGTCACAAATAAAGTAGTTGGTTAACTCATCCTCTATATCATCTTTGAAACTTAGGGCCTTTCCTATAGTTAACACACGTAGAGCACTTTCATCCTCAGTGTTCATCCATAGAGAGTTTCTAGGTTCTGCACTGGGTGTAGCATGAGGATACAGGGTGAGTTTTTTTGTGTCGTAACCATCAGAGATGGTCATAGAACCAGATCGAAAACCTATGAAGGTGTCAACTGTGGCTAACCATGGTCATCCCAGAATTAGAGGATGGCCTCCCAGACTGGATTTGGGCTGCAACACGACAAAATCAACAGGATACTCCCATGAGTCTACTGAAATAACTAAATCATTGATTACTCCTTCTGGTATGATGGTAGAGTGATCAGCTAATTCTAGAATAGTAGGAGTAGGTCGGATTTTTGTTTTGAGTTGCAGCAACTGCGTAGTTTCTATTGGCATCATGTTAATTTTTGCCCCTAAATCAACTAGTACATGCGGAATATATTTCTGTTCAATTTTAACTGTGATGGTAGGGTTTCCTGAATCGCCATATTCAATAGGTGGAGTTTTTCCTAGCATTAGCTTAGACAAATCCTCCACTACATGCACTGTGAGGGGATATTTAGGTTTTCATCCAGGTTTTATGATACAGAGATCCCTCACAGTCTTGGCATAAATAGGGACATCCCTTATTGCTTGCAGTAGCGGAATATTAACGTACAGATTTTGCAATTCTCTAAGGAGATTGAAAGATGGTAATTTCGTAGGCTTGGTAATTTTCAGTCTTTTAGGGAATGGTGGGTATACTGATTCTAGAATGGGTTGGTCAATTTCTTCTGTATCAGCAGATGGTCTCTCCCCTGATTCCTTATCTGATTCTAAAGATGGAGCATCTTCAACTATTGGCTCAACTATTCTCCCTAATCTTAAGTTTATTTCATCACAAGGCATAAGAGTAATAGATAAGGTTGGCACATTATGTATGTCTATGTTTTGAACGACCTTATTATTTGGGTTTGGGTTAGGTTGCACAGGAATCTGAGGTCGTGAGGGAGGATTGTTTGGTGACTTATTGGGAGGCAATTGCAGTTGTTGCTGCTGGTATGGGGGTTAGAACTATTGTTGAAAGAAGTTCGGTTGGTGTTGGCTTTGATAACGGAGTTGTTGTTGAGGACCTCTCCCATATGGGTTCCATTTCCCATAGTGATTTGGTTGTTGGGTCATAGGTAACCATGCATTGGGGTCCTTATAAGAGGGTGGCATTTGATTTGGAGGGGGGGAATTCGACTGGCCATATGGTAGATGATTGTTCCAATAATTAAATGTTGGAGGAGAGAATTGAGAATTCATACCTTGACCTCTTGGCTTCCATTGTCTCCTTTGTGTGATCAGATAGACAGCCTCTGCTTCCTCATTAGTTGCCTTCATTGATGATTTTACCCCTGGTAGAGAAGGACATTGGTCAGTGACATGGTCTAATTCACAAATAATGCATACCTAGACATTGCTCAGTGGGCACTCCCTTGGTGGATGTTTCTTCCTGCATTTTCGACAGAAAATGCATAATACCTACTCTGGTTCTGCTTGTTTCTATTTGACCTGCAAAGTATCCATTTGTGAGGCAAAAGAGTTGATCATCTCTTTTTTGAAACTTTCTAACAGATTACCTATTTCTTCTCTTGTTGCTCCTCCATTTGTTGATTTATGTACCCTTGAAAAAGTAGTATCCTTGGTAGCTGGCTTATTCCATGTAGATCCTCAAGAACATCTTTTGCATAGGTCTACAATGTCCTCATAGGATTCCTTAGATATATCTCCTTTGCCAAGCATATTCAGCATATCTAAACAATCTTCTCTAACTCCTTTTAGCAAAATGGTTTTCAGAATGTCCTTACTCACATCTGGATGGCCAGACCATTGTATATTGTATTGGAGTCGCTCCCCAAAGTCTTCAAGGGTATTGTCCTCCTTCTGTGGCATTTTGAAAAGTTCCTCTCTTTGTTCCCTTGTTCGACAGTAGTCTTGGTATTTGTGAAAGAAAAGTTTCCTCATTTGTATCCATGTTGAAATGTTTTCCCCTCTAAGGCTCATGAACCATCTTAACGCATTTCCTTTTAATGTGGTTGGAAACAATTTAAGCTTCTACGTAGTGGTAGTGTAGTCATAGCTTCTACACAAAATGTCAAATTCAAATAGAAACTCATCTAGATCTTCAGTAGATAATCCATGAAAATTTGGGAGAGTCGAGAGAGGTATGTTTTTCATAGGAGCCATCCCTCGTGTGGGAACATCAGAAATAGGAAAAACTAGGGTAGAGATAGTGTTTTCATTATTTACCTGATCCTCGTTGTTCTGTGGATTCTCTTGGTAGAGATCTTCTTCATTATCCCCTTGCTTCTCCATATGTGCTCTCTCCCTCCACTCAATATGAACAACGTCCCACTCTTCCTTAGTGACTATCTGACTGTTGATCTAATAAATAGGTTCTTCTAGGTTTTCTCGGTTCCAAGCTATATTGCCTTGATCCTCAATGTTCTCTAATGTTGCTTGCTGATTTGTTGATGACAAATATTCAACTTCAATTTCATCTTCAGCTCTTGAAGAGAACGATGTTTCGAGAGGGGGTGTTTCTGCTAACTGCGGATCACGTCCTCTTGGAGGATTGGAAGGGTGAAAAATGGATCCTAAAGAAGATTTTTCTCTGGCTATTATCTCATCAACAATGGTCTGTCTTCCCAGTATGTTAGGATTTCTTCCTCCACGTCCTCTAGTGCCTATAATGTTAATATTTTGGGGGGTCCATTCTCGCGTTTGGTGATTCATGCAGACTATTCATTCCTAAAAAAAAAAAACTAGTGTGCTTACCAAAATCTACATTTATCTTCCCCAGCAACGGCGCCAAAATGTTGGGCACTTTAATTGTCTAATTGAATGGAAAATCAAAGTGTTCAATATAAATTGTCAACCCAGGGAAGTCTGTTATTTCAAGATAATTCTGCACAGTCTATGCTAGATTATGAAAGCATTTCTAATCTAATTGTACTAGGGAAGTTCTTTTTTAACAAAACAAACAAACATTATCGCTAACACAATTGTGTTGATACAACTGGAGTGCTACAGACTTAAAATCATAATTGCAATCTAAACTGGTGAATATACAAAAACCATGAATTGCCTACCTTAATCTAACTTTCTAATTTACTTTTGCAGGAAGAAATTCTATACTATTGCAGAAGGGAAATCTACTTATTGCAAGAAGATACTTCACACTTTTAATTCTCCAAAACAAGATTTTAACCTAATGCAAAAAAAGGAAAGCAGTTCTCCAACCATATTCAACAATTGGCTTCTAATTCTCATGAGACAAGTTTATGCTCATTTACCAAGAAGGAACTAAACTGTAACAACAGTTGTATTCAGAAATATCTAAGAGTTAAACCATTTGCAATGAAAATGACTAAATCTAAAATTTGAAATAGAAGGGAATCGGTGAGGAAGGTGGGACCTTTCCTTCTCACTGAATCCACTCAAAGAGACGGGTTACAGTCTGCTAAAGAAATTCAATCCACTTCTTCATTTAATTGCCAAAAAGATGTCTGTGTACAATAATCACTACTTTCTTCAGTTCAAGGAAAAAGACTAACAACCCTTTACATTACAAAAGCTCTACTATTTAAAGTCAGAGCCGTTCAGTGTTCAAAAACAGAACAGTCTTGAGAATCCCTGATTCTTAGGCTGTTCGTTAGATATCATTAATACAAAATCTTGAATTCTCCTTGATCAACATCATGAGCCAACATTCTAATTAGCAGGTGTTGCAGTAGTCATATCACAATAGGACTGTTGGCGTCTGTTGTAATAGCTTCCGAGATTAATAAGCTTATGTCATAGTAGTTGTGTAACAGCTTCCAGGATTGATGGGCATTCGTTGCAGAAGTCATGTAACAACTTCCTGGATTGGCGCATAGCTGTAACAACAACGATTTTCTCAAAGTGGGTTGTTCTAACATTTTGATCATTAGTTAGATCATTTCATGGGTAAAATATGTGAACGTTATCAATCAAACATGTTAAGTAAATGAAAATATAAAAGCAAGATGAATAGTTCATACCTTGGGAAAAAGGGTCTTGGTGCTCATTATAATAGTCATTTAGCTTAGGAATGAGAAGGTTGAATGATCAAAAGGTGTAGTGAAAAAGGGACATTTCAGGGTCCTAACAGGGGAGAGACTCCCTTAAGCTAGAATATCACTCTAAGAAGAATGTCTATGATTTGTTTTTTATTTTTGTGTCAGCTTTGTAGTCTTAAGATAGAGATAGGGATCATATTGAGGTAGATTGACTCCTTGTTTGGTACTTATTAGGATTGACAATTCTCAAGTCTCGGGGACATGGCCTATTTGTGATATTTTGTTTTTAAAGATTAATAAAAGAAATTTTACCAAATATTGTTTATCATATTCAATAATGTTTGGAATCCATTATGATTGTATAAAGTTATTGTGTCTTTAGAATGATTCAATTAGAACACATGAAAATAGTTGAGAAGTAATTGTTTCAATAGGAAAAAGTTGTTGAAGATATAATATTGAGGATCCCAAACTCCAAGACAAAGAGAAAGGTAGGAAGCCATGACATTGGGGATCCCACACTCTAGGACAAAGAGAAAGGTAGGAATCCATGGATATAGTCCATAGTAATTGGTGATTCCAAGTCAAGTCAAAAATAAAATTACTTTCTTATTTGATCTTGCATAGATGCATATATGTATAAAGTTACTTTGTAGCAATATAAACTAAACAATGTTGAGCACTTGAATAATAGATTTTGACATGTCCAATATAGTAATATAGTAGTAAGAAACTATTATATTAATATTAAATTGATTTATAATTAGTAATACTTTCTTATTAAAATTTTATAATTAGTGACAAATAATAATAATAAATATTCTATGTATACACTTATGTAGTATTTGTATTACTTCAAGAGTGATGCCTTGGTGTTTGAAGTGACAAGTTGGATAGGTTAAAACCATGTGATTTACATAGTCCTAGCTGCCCAACTTATTAGTGGACCCTTCAAAGTTTTGATGAAAATTTTGGATGGATTTTAGCCCAACAATGATTTTTTAGTTCATTTGTACATGCCATTATTTAAAGTATTAATATTTTTTCTCATTTTTTTTTATATGGTTTTTTTTTTTCATATTTTGTTCAAATATCTTCATAAATTGTTCATGAAATTTTT
>SNQJ01S0110150.1:16559-51013 GCA_010110895.2 Picea sitchensis
TGTTGGATTATTTCATTACCACAAATAGTCACAACCTTATTTTAATGCAACTTCCTTCATCTTTATAATTATTACATTAATTTAACTTTACATTTTTAATTTACATATTGTATATTCTTTATTAAATTTAATGATTCATTATAGTATTTTTAAAATTTTAATCAATACAATGTAACTTCATTTAAATAATATTTATTTTTATTTAAAAGGTTATCTTGTAATTGAAGTAGTGTTTTTTTTTAATATAAAATTAAAGTTAAATGTTAATAAAATACATCATTTCAATATTATTTAAGTTAAAATTATTTTTTAACTTAAATATTTTGATTTATAAAAAATATGTGAATATTCAAACTTGAATCAAAATCATTTAAATTATAATTTAAAAAAAAAACATTTAAAAATAAACCAATATTAAAAATGATTTCCACTTGCCACAATTTGTATCACGCAAGATGCTCAAAAATAGGTTAGCGACATTATTTCACAATGAGTGGACAACGATCAAAATAAATTATAAATGTTGAAAAAGAGGATACCATTATCCTACAAAATCCAAACACTTTTCATTATTTTTTTTAAAATTGGTTTAGACAACAAAATTTTGAAAAAGTCCATACCAACTCCAATATTTTTTTAAATCTTGAATAGAATCCAGAACTTGCATAATAATAAGAAGAAAAACCTAAAAACTAGGAAAGGATTTCTCTCTTTAGTATTAGTCCCAAGCCTAAAAGCAATAACATCTCAATAAGGATAAACATTGAAGGATACAAAGATTATGAACAAGATGCCTCAATTGATTTAGGTGCTATGGTTTATTGTTGTAAAACTTTAGTAATACTAGAATATTTCTTGAAACCTTGCCAAATTAATGTGCTATAAATGGTTCTCATGTTGGAATATATAGAATTGTTGAAAGTTTTCCAATAAGAGTTAGAGGACTTAAAATGCATGCAAATTTATATGAGTATATTCATGATCCAACATTATATCCTTGGTCAATTTTTCTCAAAGATCATATGCTTATTACATTTTATAAAGGCTCATTCAAGTTGCAAGTTGTAGGAAAAAAGGTTTAGGTTATCTGGATAAATATAAAGTTTGTGTCCATATTCATCCACCAAAAGAAGATGTGTTAGATATGGTTGTAGAAAATCTTATAAATATCAAGAATATCCATAAACGAACACAAAAATAACATGAGAATTTTCTTGCAAATATAGTTCAGAAATTGAATATTGGATGTTGCAGTGTCAAAATAGATGCATTTTGGTCAAGAAAACAATATTTGATTTAACATCACTGCTATAATACCCATTTTAATCAAATCTTAATGTATATATAATGTGTGGCTACGGAAAGACAATGTATATGCAAATTGTATTTCTAAATTTTAACAATAAAATGTGATGCCAGTTGCTAGAGGACATGGAAAGAGATGGCGGATGATTGATCCACAAGAGAGAGGAGGGTATAAGAGAATGTCTAAGATGGGTCCAAGGGGGAATTACCCATGTCTATTAATTCAACCTAATTCCTAAAATTAATATTGGTATATTAACGTTTTAATTTTTGATTGAGTGTCCCCAAAGCCCATTATTGAATGCATTTAAGAGGTTGGGTGTGATAAGTCACATCCCATAGTTATTGGGAGCATGGGGGCTGAGTACAATGATCTTGGGGAAGTGTGTACATCAATCAAGAAAGAAAAGAGAGGAAGATTGGTATGGTCAATTACAACAATTTTTGGGGAGTCAATGTTTTGGTATGAACAACAAGTAGAGAGAAGAAAAGAAAAGCTTGGAGTTGGATCAACCATGGAGGGTGAATTTTGGACCATACTTGCAGCAAATTACTGAGTCAGGTTGTCAGGCATAAAGAGTGAACTCTTGTGTGATTGTCACTATAACAAGTGATTGTTATTGTTTTTCCTAGTAGTTTTCCTAGTTGTGAGTTCCCTTTGAGTTTCCAAGTAGAAAGATTCTTAATTACTTGTGCCAGAGAGACTTTGATAAATGAATAAGACACAATATGGACAGAGAGAAATGAAGGGATACATTCCTTGGGTTGGCAAGGTCAAAAGGAATAGAGATGGTGGAAAATCAAGGTACCTATAGGAGAATACCAATGGATTGTGGGATTTTTTGAGTTGTGAGTGGACCATGAGAGACCACCCTCTTTTTTGAATTGCTAGACTCACTTCATGGGTGACTTTCTATTGATATTTGGAACAACAAGTATATTTTTGGTTGGAACGTTCGTCCCAAGTAGTTGGTTGCACAACCGTTTTTAAAAGATAAGTGTTTTATTTTGTTTCTTTGTTGAATTATGAGTTTAATTGTTATTTATTAACTCTGTGTTTGAGAATGATTTATATGTTGTTTTGTTGAGTTATTTAAGCTATATTCATGTAATTTTTAACATAATGTATATTCATTTAATTATGATATCAGGCAATAGTTAAATTCCTGTGTAATTCGTAGTTGGTGAGCTACAATAATTTAGTTAGAAAAAAAAAATTGTTTTATGTACTTTCCACATAGAAATGATCCTCAATTCAATTGGGGTTCATTACATATTGGTATCAGAGAATTGGTTCAACAAAAAAAAATCATTGTTACTTACTTGTTTTATGACATATTTGGGGAAAATGATGAATTCCAGAGTAAAATATCCAATTTATAAACCATTCAGTTTGAAATTTCCTCAAAACCCTCTCAATGGTGATAAATGGTGTCGATATGTAGATTTGTCGAGTTAAAATTCGACTTGGAAGGCCAAATTTCATGTTTTAATGACCACTATAGATTTGGGTGAAGTTTGATGAATCTACAGTCAAGATTGTGTTTGATTTTGAGATCAATGGTAGAGATTGATCGTGCATAGATTTAAAAACTTATAACATTTTCAGAGTTTGGAAAGGTCTAGTAGATCATTGGCCAAGATTCATTTTCGACGGTTGGGAAAATGAGACAGATCGTTGGTCTAGATTCATTTTCATTCGTTTGGAAGTTGGAGAATATCAATAGTCAATATCATTTTGAATGATAGATCAATGATCCAAATTCATTTGGGATTTGGTTGAAAATTTTTAAGTGTTGGAATTGACCAAGATAATTCGATGTTGGTTGATGGTTGGGTCATCCAAATTGGCAAAGTGTTTCGCTTGCCAATGGAAATTTCCAATGGTTGATGGTCAGGTTGGCAAATTTGGCAAAGTGTTTTTTTTTTCAATAGAAATTGTCAATTACTAATGGTCGGGTTGGACTTTTTAGCAGTGTTCACTCGGTAAGAAGAATCATCGATCGCCAACAACCGATGATCAGGTTGGCCAATTCGATGAGGTTTTTGGATTTTTCGAGGGAAATTGTTGATCTCCAATGAAACAAAGAAGAGGATGGCCATGTCAACATCCATGTGTCACACCATGTTAGCTAAGTTGACACCTCAGGATGATGTGTCATGCCACATCACCATCCACATGTTAATCCACGTTAGCAATTTCCACGTCATCATCCACATGTTAGGCCATGTTAGTAGTTTCCACGTGTAAGTCCATGTTAGCAGTTGCCACATCAATCATGAAATAGTCAATGTATGATGATTGTGTCGACCAAATTGGCGAAGTGTTTTTGTATACCAAAGGAAAGGGTCTATGGTCAATGATCAGATTGACCAAATTGGTAAAGTGTTTCATTTGTCCCGGATAAAATTTTCGATGGTCGATGGTCGATGGTCGATGGTCAGGTCAATCGGTTTAGTGATGTACAACAAATCCGTTGCCAAAGGAAGGGGTCAATGGCCGACAATCGGGCTGACAGTTTTGGTAGGGTGTTGCATGCACCTAAAGGAAAAAATTGATCATCAATCATCGATAGAGTTCATATCAATGACTGATATTTATCCCAATTTCGAGATCAATGAATCAGATTAAAAGGTTGTTATAATAGTAAAACAATCAATTTTCTATGTAATTTCCAAAATTTTGAAGGTCTTGAACTGGTAAGGTGCTTTAAGGCCCTAAGAAACGCTTTTAAGTAGTTAATTTTTACGAGAACAGGGTGTACCCTTGGACCCTTGCTCAACCTTTTATTTATAGCTTAAATAAAATAACTAGGAGAGAGCTATCCAACAAGCTACTCTAGGTACAAAATAGAGCTCCTATGAGAAAGTTATAACTGAAACAGTTAAGGTAAAATTTCAACACCAATTTACATCTAGAGGGCATAACTCATTGCTCAGAAGTCCATTTTGGCAACATGAATAGTCTATGTAAATATTTTGAATCATAGAAGATATCCATGGAGCCATATTTAGAATATGGGTATGTAAAAATGTGACGAAAGAGAAAGAAGACACATGTAGCATACAAGGATAAAATGAGAAAACAATATAAACTTCTTTGGACCATAACTTCCATCTTGGAGATTATATTTGATCAAACAAATAGTCGTTGGAAAGGTAATGAGGACGAGAACACATATATCCACCAAGAATTTTGAATTGGGTGCTAAAATTTTATCATAAAGTAATAAATTAAATTATGCAAGAGTAGGTGAGAGGAAATTGGAGCTTGTGAATGCTGTAACTTTTCACTTAGAACTCATAACGAGGCATGAGTACAACCATTGGGGAGATGTTTCAAAGAGGAATATGTATAAGGAATAATATTTTAACTTATTTCATTGTGTTCTTCTTAAATTGAGATGAAGAATAACATTTAATCTAGTTAATGAAATGTTTTATAGTATGCATGTTCTAACAATAATTATTACATGCACATTTCTTACAAAATTAGAGGTAAATGAAAACAAAATTGGTTCTTATATGAGGAATAGAGTTATGTAAGATTCCTAGGGATCTTACCCATTAGGAGGATGTCATATATCTGCATGTTAGCATGGGAAATTCTGGGATAGATTCTAATGGAACGAAAGGCAGGAAAGAGCCTGTAACTATGAGAATCATGCATGGGGAAGTGAAAAGATATAGGGAAGATAATGAAAGGATTATGAATTCTTGAGGAGAGATACTTCATATTCTAAATATGTTCCATAGGAAAGTTAAAAAATAATATGACACCAAGAAAGAAACCGGTGCTAGACAAGTGACAACATCCAAATCCCATAGTAGAAGGGATGATCATGGGAATGATAGGAAGTAAAGAAGAATGAGAAGGTTTCATAATTCTCCAAGGAAATCCACCAGAATAAATCATGAAATTTTAGGGCCAGGGAGCATCCCAAGTGTGTCTCCTATCATGATATAGAGAAGAAGGCCTAAGGAATACATCTTTGAAGGTGAACTTAGGAAAATCAAGACACCAAATTTTAGTGGAGAGAATAGGAAAGGAGACGAGGTCGAGACATGGTTCTTTGAAATGAAGAAATATTTCCAGCTACATGATTACCCCTCAAGGGTAGAATCTAGAATTGCAACCTACCACTTGCAAGGAAAGGAAACCATTTGGTGGGGTCAACTTAAGCAAGCCAAGCACCTTGACGAGAAAATGATCTCATGGAAGTAGTTTAAAGGATATTTCCAAGAGAAATATTTGTCTAAGCATTACTATGAAAGGAAGATGAAATATTTCTTTGGACTCAATTAGGGAAACTTGACAATGGATGAAGATGAGAAGAGGTTCTTTGAATTGTTGAATTATTTGGACTTCATAAATGATGAAAATCTCAAAATATAAATGTTTCCGTGTGGGTTACCCTCCTTTTACAATGAAAATATACAATATGAGAACCCCCAAAATTGGAGTCCATAAGGAGAGAAGAGCATCTTTATGATAAAAGCAAAGGAAGACCAGTTTTTCAAAAAGCTTGGAATGATAAGATGAAGGGTAAAAGGATCAAAGGCATAAAAATTTTAAGCCACCCTTTTTCAAGAACAAACCCCAAGCAAATCAACAAGGTTACTCAACCCATAATGAGCACATGACTATAGATTCATTTGGGAAAAGGACAAGGCAACAACCAGTACAGTGTTGGGGATGTGAACAGGATCACTCATATAGGGACTACCCTCACAAAGGAGAAAGAATCAGGAATTTCCACAATATTCAGGAGGATGAAATAGTGGAATATGTGTGATGGAACATGTCAAGGATATATGTAGCCTTAGGAAATAATAAAACATAATATCAATCCCCCATGATTGAAGTGGAAGGTAAGATTGATAACCATCCCATAGCAATTTTAATTGATTCTAGAGCTAACCATAGTTAAATAACATCTAAAAATGTTGAATGATTTCACTTACAAAGGAGTAAGAATAAGAAATCTTGGTTAGTTCAATTATCCATAGGGGCTAAGAGGAAAATCAATGATCTAGTTAAATATTTTCCAATAGACATAAATGGACTCAACAGAAAGATAGATGTGAACATCATACCATTGGGTTCACATGATTGTCTAATTGGCATGGATTGGTTGGAAAAATACCATGTTGTCCTAAACTGTTACAACAAGACAATTACATTTCTTAATGGAGAAGGGAAGCAAGGAAAGGTTTGAGGCATTCCAAGAGTTGTAGCTATTAAAGAAATTCCAGTTATGCAATTGGAAAAGAGTTTTAGGAAGGGAATTCAAATTTTTACACCCCATTTGGAAGAGAGAGCCAGAGATAAAGTGGAAAGCATTGAATACTATCCAGTCTTGAGGGATTTTGAATATATTTTTGGATAAATACCAGGACTGACACCAAAGAGAGACACTCGTTTCTCCATTGATGTGTTTCCAAGAGCTGGCCCTATGTCCATGACACCATACATAATGGGCACACTGGAGTTGAAATAGTTGTAGGTGTAGCTTGAAGAATTGTTAAAGAAGGGCTATATATGCCCAAATGTGTCACCTTGGGATGCCCCAGTTCTTTTTGTGATGAATAAAGATGGAACCTTAAGGCTATGTATTGATTTTAGACAACTGAATAAGGTCGCCATAAAGAACAAATGTCATTTGCCAAGGATCGAGGATTTATTTTATTAGTTGAAAGGTGCAAGAATATTTTCCAAGATGTAATTGAGATCAAACTATCATCAAGTGAGGATAAAGGAAGAGGACATCAACAAGATAAAAATTAGGACAAGATATGGGCATTATGCATTCACAGTGGTGCCATTTGGGTTATCAAATGCACCAACTATTTTTATGTACCTGATGAATGGAGTGTTCAGGGAATACCTGGACAAGTTCATAATTGTGTTCCTGGATAATATACTCATTTACTTAATGATAGAGGAGGAAGATGAGAAACATTTAAGAATGGTGTTGCAAGTTTTAAGAGAGCATAAAATGTATGCTAAGATAAGTAAGTGCATATTTTATCAAAAGAAGATTCACTACTTGGGGTATATAATTTTCATAGAAGGGATAACAGTTGATCACGAGAAGATAGAGGTCATTAGAGGATGGCCAGTGCCAAGAAATTTCATAGAGTTTGTATCATTCATGGGTCTTTCCGGTTATTATCGAAGATTCAAAAAAAGATTTTCAAAGATTGCAAACCCAATCACTTCTTTGAAAAATAAGGGAGTGAAGTTTGAATGGACTCTCAAATGTGAAGAAATATTTGAGATGTTGAATGACATATTGACCAGTGCACCAATATTTAAGACTGCAGATCCGGATGAATATATTTTTTTTTGCACTAATGCATGCAAGGAAGGGCTTGGTGGACTCCTCACATAAAAGGATCATGTGGTATGCTATAATTCCAAAAAATTAAAGGAGCATGAGAAGAATTATTTTACACATGAATTGAAATTAGTATCCATTATTCATGCATTAAAAATTGTGGAGAAATTACCTCATGGGGAAGAAATTTGAGCTAAGTACAGACCACTGTGGTTTGAAACATTTGTTTGGACAACCCACATTAAATGAAATCCAAACTAGATGGATGAAATTCCTTAGTGAATATGAATTTGAAATTAAGCTTATAAAAGGAAAGGAAAATCAAGTGGTTGATGCAGTCAAAAGGAGATCCCATAAAATGCATATTGTAGCCATTAGCATGTACAAGATTGATCTGAAAGATAAAATTATTACAACAACAAATTTAGGTCAGAACTATTTGGAAATAAAAGAAACATTACATCAAGGAAATTTACAATAGAAATTTAAATATTATGAGATGCAAGAGGATGACATACTCACATATAGAGGGAAACTATATGTGCAAAATTATACTGAGCTAAAAAATACAATGCTAAGGGAAATTCATAATGTGCCATGTCTTGGGCACCCAAGATATCAGAAAATGACTACGATTGTAAGAAGCCAATACGTTTGCCTAGGAATGAAGAAAGAAGTGGCTAATTACATAGTCGGATGCCTAGAGTACGAGAAAGTGAAGATCAAACATAAACATCTAGTTGGGTTGTTACAATCATTGCCCATTCCAGAATGGAAGTGGGAGATAGTCACATTGGATTTCATTACAAATCTTCCCAAAATAGTGAAGCAACATGATTCCATCATGGTGGTGGATAAATTAACTAAGGAAACACATTTTATTCCTATGAAAAAAACACACAAGCAAACAAATTTTTCATAGATATACATGAAAGAAGTTGTGAGGTTACATGGAGTGCCTAAAGAAATAGTTTCAAACAGAGATCCCAAGTTCACATCCAATTTCTAGAAATGTATGTTCAAAGGCTTTGTGACAAATATTAATATCAGTATAACGTTTCACCCAGATTTAGATGGGAAAACATAGAGGACTAAAAGAATAATTCAGGACATGATTAGAATGTATTTGATGGACCAACCATCAAAGTGGGAAGATTATATCCATTTAGATGATTTTTCTTACAATAATGGGTACCAAGCCTCATTAAAAATGAGCTTGTTTGAAACATTATATGGCAGGAAATATAACACACTAGTGAGTTGGGATAATCCAATAGACAAATCAAGTATTGGGCCATATTTGTTAAATAAAATGGAAAAGAAAATGACAAAGATCAAGCATAATTTAAAGTTTTCCCAGGATAGGTAGAAAAGTTATGCAAAAAAGAACAGATTTTTCAGATATTTTAAAGTGGGAGAACATGTGTTTTTCAAAGTGAAGGTGAAAAAAAGTTCGCTAAGATTAGGAAGTTGTCCAAAGTTGGCAGCAAGATATTGTGGAAATTTTCATACTATACACTAATGTTATGTAATAATATAAAAAAATCATATTCATTTCACAATTCACAATTAACAAGTGGAGCTGCAAAGCAACAAGCCCATATCTATAAGGAAGGGGTGTAACTAGGTTGAGTGTATTTCTTATTCAAGTTTGACAAAGGTTCTCATCTTCCATGGATTATGGGATAAGAAAGTCATTCCATATTTCTAGATTGAGCTGAAGAATATGTCCTTCCAAGTGAGAAAGTAATGTCCTTGAATATTTATCTAGATTCATGAAAACGATTCGATAAACAGAATATCATGATAGTGCCACCAAGTTCATAGCCAAGTTTGTATAGCAAGAGATTCTTGTGAGTGACAAAAGCTGTTTGTATAGAAATAAATTCTTGTAAGTGATAGATGAAATTATTGTGAGTGATACATCAAGGAAATGGAAAACCATGATAGTGCCACCAAGTTCATAGCCAAGTTTGTATAGAAAGATATTCTTGTGAGTAACAGTGAACTTGATGTGATGTTCGAAGAAACTGACATAAAAGAATTTGTACGTCAAATCTTAAGAGAGTTATCGATGTTGGAAATTGAGATAAAATAACTTAACTGATTCAAGTATAAGACAAAAAAAAACGAAAAAAATCTAAAACTGAAAAGACTTTTATGTATTCTGACTTTAGTTGCCCATCTTTATGTATCACCACTTTTTACATATGATGATAGCATTTTAAATCCCCGAAGGAATACAAAGCATTAGAATTATTTAATTAGAATATTTAAACAATTTTAAATTCATTTCCTTGCTGGAAAACAATTTAAACGCATGAAATACACTATACCATTTACTAACATTTACTAACAATGTAAAGTATTGCTAAAACTTTTAAAAAATGGGAATGGATTGATTAGTGTAGTTATTTCTAATTATGTGTTGATGAAAATGGTTATCATAAATTTAATGTGAAGGATATATGTGAAGATTTGGAAATTTTAAATGAATATATTTTACAATCAACTCTAATATGTATAGTCTACATAAATAAATTTTCGATATTTCCTTATGTGTTAAAGAATTACAATCTCATAAATTTTGATCTGACTATGTAGGATTAAGAGTAGATATGGTATAATTGTGATTGTATGTTTATATTTCATTTAAATTGATTTTTTTAACTGCCATGAATACTTATGCGGAATTACAATAAACCGTTAGGACTTGAACATGAAAATTGTGTTCATCGTTAGGAATTGATTCATTTTGGAAAATTATAATTGTGTAAACCAATCATTGTTAGCTTTTTTTTTAATGTACCCTTAGATTGTAGATCCATTGATGATTGATCTATGCTTGTTGTTATCATTTTTTAGCTTACTTTAAGATTTCGAGCCTGTGGAAATCCAATAGATCCATTGATGACTGATGTATGCCTGTTGTTATTATTTTTCTATTTTTGAGCTTACTTTAAGATTCCAAGCCTGTGGAAATCCAGCGGTCTTCTTGTCTTAATATCATTCAATGGAATTGTTAGTTAGTCTCAAAATTATGGAACCTATTAAGAACACATGAGTTCTTTTGCCATGTTCTATGACCTTTGCATTATTTGTGAACTTGTTTTTAATTTTTCAAGTCACATCATAAATTTAATTCAAAGCCATCTAGTCCAAGCCTAAAATTTATGTGGCGTAACAGTATTTACTTGAAAAAATAAAAGAATAAAGTGTCTCCAACACAAATCAGTCTCTGCGCAAACACATACAACAAACATGCAATTCTTAACAACATGTCCATTGAGGTTGAGTACTAGAATGGAAAATTTTGGCATGGAATAGCAGGGTTAGTGCATACCACTGCCTTTGGGAAAAATAGTCCACGGGTCGATGAAATAGGACATAGGGAAAATACCATCCATGAAGAAATGTGATTCTCATAACATGACACACATGAAAGTGATATGTTGAATGCAACACGGTTGTTGGAAAGGCGAGGTCATAACAACCATGTCCCAAGTTCAAATCCTGTTGTATGTCTTCAACTATGGAATCCAAGTAATTCTAGAAAATTCACATTACATTTTCTGGTTGAATCACACTATGGCTCATGACACATTGGCTCCCCTTCATTTTTAGCCAGTTTTCTTCCCAAATGTAAATTTGACCCCATAATTTCTCTAGAGTAGCTTCTTATGATCTGTATAGAACATGTTTCAATGTTAGGGGTTGTAATTGGTTGTTTACTTTAGATCCCAATGCTATTAGGGATTGTAACCAACTTTTCTCTAGGCTTGTTGTTGTTTCTCGCTACGAATTCAATGGTGTTTGTCATCCAGTTCCTCTACTTCCCTTTCCATTGATATCATTCATTCAATTATTTTTCCATGCAGGTCTTGAAATCATACGTCCATTTTCATTATATTCAACAATGATGTGAATTTCGAAAATTGCTGAAAGATTAGGAGTTTTGAATTTTGAATACAAAGAATTCCCTTTATACAAGGGAACACAATTCGACCTATAATTATACAATTTTGTTGTCGGCCTGTAATTATACAATTTTGTTGAAACCTTATGAGTTTTGAATTTTGACATCTAGAGGGAGATCCAAGTTGTGTCATGTATCTAATATAAATCCTTTTAAGCATTGTCTATGTTCGGTTTTTTAATCCCTATAGTTATTGAGGCTTTAACAAATACGTTGGAATATTGTCCAAAATATTCCTTATAACAATGTAGTTGTCATCATATTCCTTATATCAATGTAGTTGTCATCACAGTTGCTTGATTTCCATATAGGTGTTTATGTTCTATGTTACTTTCTTAATCCATTTATTCGTATTTGAATTGCTGAAGAAAATAATTTATATTCATCTTCTACTTGTTACTTCTTCAAATGGAGGAAACTTTTGTCCCATTCCAAGGTATCAAGAATGATTTGAAAGGAAGATTATTGTGTTACATGCAAGAATGAATTGATGGTTTCACCGTAGGATACATGTGCTTACATGACACAAACTGCATTTTATTGTCTGCATTTTGTGCTTATATTTTGAATTGAAGAAATGATACTAAACATTTGGAATGCCCAAATTGCAATATGTGATTGTTTTGTTGGCCTTTTATTCTAGAAAAAATATTTTACTGGAATTGGAAGTTGAAAGTCAAAATTTACTTGGACAGTTGTTTTGGTCATTTTGGTCTTCCTCATAAACATTTTGAAGCTTACAAGCTCACAACTACATGGGTTTAAAAATAAAGAAAAGATACAAGACATAGCAATTTTTTTTAATTAATGGATCACTAATTGCAAAATATCTACATCCATAGACAAGTTTTTTTACACTCTCACTAACTGGTACTTTTTTGTCATGTTCAGAATCCTTTCTCCCACAACTTCCATATTCTTTGCATTAGCCATTCCAGTGATATCATTTGGAGAACAATTACAAAAGAGAATAGGTATGAATTGCATACATATTGAGTTGGTTGGTCTTTCACATAAATACAGAGCTTTTGTAACGTCCCCTCTGTTATGACTACGAAAAGCGAAGCACAATACGTGTTAATTTTTTTCTTTTTGCATTAGGAAAACAACGTCAACACATGAATCATAACAACGCATAAAACTTGACATCATAATTAAAGAATTACAAGTGACATGCCATCGAAATAAAAGACGACACCAGGCCATTGCCTTAACATAAATAACAACGACTCAGTTCAACACATCACAATCAACTGAAGAAAAATATAAGTATTAATCAACCATATCGTTGAAGAATAAAGAACTACCCAACAAACCTATCCTGCATAGTTAGGACCTCCAGGACACATAAGAAACACTCAATCCTTGGATTCATCCGATTGATTTTGACCATTTAAGGTCTCAGGGTTGGTGACTGTTCTAAGGAACAAGGAGGTGTCCAGATCCCACTAATCCAATCAAGTCAAAATCAACTAGATCAATCAATCAATCCTAATCATCAATTATTCATGGTGTAAGGGTAATCATCAACTTTATCAACATACATCAAGTTTTATTTCAGGGCGCGTGAGAAATAGAAATTCTAAAGCAATCATACATCCACACAAATAAATGGCGCAAGGGTAATTGTCATTTCATTTTCAAGATGCAAGATTAAAAAAATTCATAACTGATCATACATCATCATCTAATACATGGCGTAAGGAAATATAATAACTCAATCATCTATTCATTAAATATTCATTGCATGCGAGTAACAATCAATTTATTTCATGGCACAAGGAATCTAAGTACTCTATCAATCATACATCAATGTTGTTCATGGTGCAAGAGAATCTATCTACTCAATCAATCATACATCACATCATTTTAATGGAACAACATGATATTCTACTAAAATTTATCGTTTCGAAAGTAACAAAGGGTGTAAGGTAGTGAAAGGATAATTCATAAAGATAAAAGAAGCAAGAGTGCAATAAATATACATCATCACACAAGAGCCATAGTAAGATAACTACCACATTAACTTTCATATTCATATGTATGGATTTTTAGAGAAAGATCATGCTTACTAACTTATCAACTTAATATCAAGCTCCAAAATTTAATTAGATGAGCCACAATCTAGTAGAAAATGCACTTATATCCATCTAGTATTATATCCAAATATTTGATGAAAAGCTCTTTTGCATGAAGTCTTCTCACCATTATAGGGATGAAAATGATTAAGAAAATCCACTCTTAGTCTTGTAGATGAAGAATGTACTTGAATAGAAAATCCGAAGAAAAGACATGGTAAGAGACATTATTTTCAATACTTAGGATTAGATTTTCTTTTAAAAAGGGGAGATCCCAAAGGTTTGGATACCACTAAAGGATTACTATTCAACATACTAAAAGAACAAAAACCAAGGATTTATATTGAATGAACAATATCAATATATTTCGTTGAAATGACTTTACCTACTTTGAAATTGGTGAAGGAAGATGACGTGTGAAGGGATTATATGGATAACTTATTCAATTCCGTTCGCATGGTAGCTTCCATGGATGGGCAGCGAATTAAAACCTTGTGACAGGAACGTCTCTCAAGGCAACGATTTGATTGCAGCGAAATGCTATGACGAGAATCTACCAAAATGCAACGATTTGATATCAGTGAAATTCTATGACGAGAATCTACTAAAATGCAGCGATTTGATTGCAGCGAAATGTTATGACGGGAATCTACTAAAATGCAACGATTGATATGGAAGAAAACCCTGAGGGAACCTTGCTACAGAATAATCGCTAGGGTAAGGCACACTGAGCAATACGAAATCCAACACGGGATGAGAAGGAAGATTGGCGCACTCAGCCACCTGATTCTGTCGACGGACTGAGCTATGAGAGGGCGCAACTTCTTGGGTTTACACAGTTTAACTATCGAGTGAGTACAAGAATCTAAGGACCAATAATCAACACACAATGGGTATACTAAATCACGTACACAACCGCCCATTAGCTGGTTACAGAAAAATTCCCCCCCGTCGTCAATGGGGGACCTGCATAATGCAATCTACTTCGAAGCTGCATACAGGAGTGCTTCACGCTATAAACAGAAGGCAAGGAAAACGTAATCATGTGCCCTATATTTAGGCATGTGAGTTCCGATATAATGACTGTATCTCATAGTCACAGTGGCTTAGAGAATTTCAGAAAAATCAGAGACATACCCGTGCCAAAAACCAACAACCGGATGATAAGGTGCGCTCAGAGAATTTGTTTTGAGTACAATTTGATATCAAATTTTCATTGACTCATGGCAATTTGCAATTAAACTCATTACAATCAATCTTACCAAAATTACAAATCGAAAACAAAATACCGTAACTGGCGACGAAGGAAATGGAGATGTTTTTCAGCGCTGGCGTTCCGTCCGAACTCCCACTCGTTAATCTATGAGACTTCACCGATACCTCCTAGCCAATGCTAGGGGTACTCTTCTTCCCCCTTATCCCGTGAGGTACAAAGGGGCCACACACACCCAACCAAAATCTTCTAGCTCTTAACTCACATCGCAAGGTAGAGCCGCGTAAATTTACCCATAACCCCTTTGTGTTTTTCCTTATTGAGGCCATTTGTTTTATAGGAGTTTCCTTCATGACACATTCACTTTCACAATTAATTCACTTTTTAAAATAATTAATTAAGAATTATTTTCCCCATACACTTGTCACCCTCTCCATAAGTTGCACCAGAAAATTCCTTAATTTATTTTTAGTAAAAGTCAATTTCTCTCACCCTTCTTAAAAGTGCTCCTTAAATCACTCCTAGTTGTCTCTTTAATCCCCTTATTTCCAATTAATGACTGACGCCTTACCAAATCTGAGTTGAGTTAAAATATGAATCTTTTTCTAGTTACACTAGCGTTAACTAGACTCTAGATTCCTTTCTATGCTTACACATTCTTTTATTCTTTATTCATTTCTTATATTAAATTCTAATTTGTTATTTTGATCCAGTTGGCTATTGGTGGCCACCCACCTATTCCAATTGGCTCCTCTTGTCCATTTTTAGTTCAGCATGTTCTTTTGTACTTCTTTGTAATTGTGGGTTCTACACTTCTGGGGATGTCTAAATCCCTACACATCTTTCAGGTGGATATTAGTAGCCTCTCACCTAATCCAACTGGCTTATTTTGTATATTTTCATGTCAGTATATCTTGTTGTACTTCTAGGGTTGTTTTGAAGGCCTAAATAGTGTTTTCTTGGCTCGCCACAATCAAACTATAGATGGAGTTAAAGTTTTATGGAGGAATGTGTAGCTCTCTGAAATACCTTTCCAACGGGCTATCTCGCGCCTAAAACATAGTTCGTATGCAAAAGTTATGACCCAATGAAGTTGAGGTACCAACTTACCCATAGGGGCCCACATGACTTTTGACGTTTCACCTCTTAGGGTTAGATTTTTTGATGTCTAGGGTTTTGGCATTCATGAGTAATATCAAAAAGGCCTTTAGAGCCTCATTGTAATTCATTGTCCTTAGAAGGATGCGCATAACAGCCGCATCTATTCTCAGAGATAACTACCACCATTCGAGCAAGTGTTTCAGTTCTACAGTTTTACAGTTTCAACCTATTTCATTATTCAATAGAATATATTGTTCACTTGATATTTTTGTTATTATTCATATCTTCGTGTTTATTGTATTCAGTCTGTTAATTAGTTTGTTCCGCTCCTAAATCCAGATCAATGGTATCAGAGTGGTTTGATCTTCATTTATTTTTCTTTGTGCATGTCGCCAACAAGATATGGGTACAAGAAGTTGGGACTCGAACCAATCGATCCATTGCAAGATCGGTTGCGTCGAGCCCAACAAAACCCATGGGGAACAAAAAGAAAGATGATGGAACAGGAGATCCTATTAAAATGTTTCTCAAGGAAGCCCTCGCACGACAAAGGAACAAAATGATGGACAACTTCACACAGATCCTTAGACAACTACCCACAAGAGAAGCATCTTCATCAAGCGGCCATGCAACCCCCTTCAAGGTACAAGTAAATTTTGATATTCCATTATTTGAAGGACTGATAGATGCAGATGTTGTAGATAAATGGTTGAATTTACTCGAAGGGTATTTTTTGGTCCACAATTTTTTCGATAGGGAAAAGATCACTTTTTCACTCCTCAAGGTCATTCCCCATGTTAAAGACTGATGGAATACTTACTCTGAGCAAAGGGCCATAGAGGTATTTGCAATGTTTGTGGTGTCCCCTACATGGGATTCCTTCTGGAACACTATTAAATAATAATACTACCATGTTGAAAGGTACGAGGACCAGTACACCAGATGGACCACCCTATGTTAAGAAAGGGACCAGATAGTACCAGATTTCACCAATACTTTCCATACCTTGCACACCAAATTGGGTATCAAAGACTCTAAGCATCATCTAGTGCTCAAATACTACAGTTATTTGCATATATATATTCAAAGAGAAATGGAGTTTCTAGACATCCCCTCATTGGGCATGGATTATAGATACGTTGTCAAGACCGAGCAAAAATTTAAGCATAAAAAGCGATAGTTTGGATCTGCAAAACCCTCACAGCTGAAGCAGGAAAAAAGAGGCCCCAACCCACAAAACAAGGGACCAATTCGATATGGTTTCCCTCAAGACAACCAATCCAAGCCGCAACACAAGAAGGGCAATGAGAAGACGAAGAAGGAAATGGGAAAATGGTGTGAGTACTATAAAATCGCTTGGCACAACACCAAAGAATATGGCTCCAAGTAGTCACTCATGGCTAAAATGAAGGACTCTGAGTCAGATGTTGATTCTGATTCCAAAACAAATCCTGAAGGAGGGAAGTGGATTATTGATGTTGAACCTAGTGCCACTGTCGCTACCACCAAATATTTTCCAAGCGAACCAAAAGAACCAGAGGAAGGGGAATGCCTCTTTCACTCGCATATGTGGGTCAAGGGGTCTTCACTTCATTTCATTGTTGATAACAGAGCCTTAAACAAAATCACAGTCAGGAACCCACCAGGTTCTCATTGAACCAATTGATGTATGGGAGACAACCTTCAAGTCTAAATAAGGTCTCTTGGAATGGCTAGTCATGCCCTTTGGCTTAACAAATGCACCAACCACTTTTATGAGGTTGATTGATGATGTATTGAGACCCTTCACCAACTCCTTTGTGGTGGTATATTTGGATGACATCCTCATATTCAATAGAACGTGAGAGGAGCACATGCGACATATTCAATAGGTTTTAAGCACTCCGTGGTGACACATGCTATATGCCAACTTGGAAAAATTATCTTTTGGAATGAACATGGTCCAATACTTGCGCTACATTGTTGATGAGCATGGGGTACATGTTGATCAAGATAAAATCCAAGTCATCCGTGACTGGCCAACTTGGACTACACTGACTGAGCTTCAGAGCTTCTTGGGACTAGCCAACTTCTACTGACAGTTCATGCTGGGATTCTCCCATATTGCATGGGCCCTCAGCGAGGTGACCAAGGGAAGTGGCAGGGCCAAGTTCATGTGGAGGAAGGAACAAAAACAAGCATTCGATGATCTGAATCATCGCTTGTTCTCAACTCCGGTACTCTCCTTTCCCAATCTGCAACAACCATTCGAGATTGAGACCGATGCATCCGACTATGTTGTGGGTGTAGTTCTCACTCAGCATGGTCATCTGATGGCATACCATAGTGAGACACTCTCAGATACTATCTTGAAATACCCCACCTATGACAAGGAAATGTATTCCATTGTACAAGTTTTTCGTCAATGGAAACATTACATTCTGGGAAAGGATACGATCATACACACTAATCACAAGCCTCTGCAGTTCATACAAACACGGGGTAAATTGCATAACAACCACCATCAGAAATGATCCACCTACTTGCAACAATTTCATATCAACATCAAGTATAAGACATGTATCTCAAATCATGTCATGGATTGCCTCAATCAACTTCTTGTGGCTGCACTCACCACTGTGCTCCATGCTTGTGGACATGAAGCATCTGAGTGGCCCCAACTTTATTAGCAAGATCCGGACTTTGACACCATTTATCAGCTCTTGGGTACATGTGCGACTATCACCGATTTTCACATTTAGGATGGACTATTATGCCACAGGGGCTGTCTATGTGTTCCTACAAGAGAGCGTGCAAAGATGATTTGGGAAGCCCACTATAGTCAGATAGCAGGGCATTTTGGCGTGGAGAAAACTATGGTCATTCTTCAGAAACATTTTTATTGGCCAAAACTTTGATAGGACGTCAGCAAGTATATCAGATAGTGCATTATCTGTGCCATTTCAAGCTAACCATCAAGAAGAAATGATTATACACCCCTCTTCCTACTCCCAGGAGGCCTTGGCAATCCATCTTGATGAATTACATGCCTGGCATTTCATCCATCAAGAATGACAATGATTGTGTATTTGTGGTGGTTGATCGATTTTCGAATATGGCCATTATCACAGCATGCAAGAAGAGCATCATAACGACAAATACTTTCAATTACTTCTTCGAACGGGTGTGGTGACATTTTGGGATACCACACAACATCACCTCATATCGAGACAACAAGATCCTCAACACATTTTGGTCAAGTCTTTGGTCACTGTTGGATACCAAGCTCACTAAATCCACTGCTTTCCACCCCTAAACCAATGGACATACATAGGTTATGAATCAGATGATTGTACACAACCTGCGCATGTACAACTCTAAGAATCCACATACATGGGATGAGATTCATCCCTTTTAACATAGCTACAATAGGGTTCTTCATAGCTCCACCGAACATAGACTATTTCAGATGGGGCTGGGATTCCAACCCTTGGGTCCCATTTATGTTGTATTACCTCTTGCAACCACACATGCAACATATTCCTATGTTCAGATAGAAAGGCTGACAAAGCCACTAGATTCATTGAGAGGATTCAACACATCCACCAATAGGTCCATGAGATTTTGCAAAAATCCAATGCTAAGTACAAGCAATGTCATGGTCAACACAGGGTACCACACCAGTTTCAAGTTGGCGAAAAATTCTGGTACATTTGTAGAAGGAGTGTCTCATAGGGTTGCATCAGAAACTTCACCCACTTCACTATGGGCCTAATACTATCACCAAGGCCATGGGTAGCAATGCTTTTAAGATCAACACTCCACACTTCCTTGGCTTGCACCCATTCTTCAATGTGGACCTCCTTTGACCATATTTTCCACCATTATTGGACACCTCAGAGATCACAGAACAAATGACACCCACAGAGCTCAACCCTAACTGCATGGAACAAGAATCCACTGTTCAGATCGTTGACACACAGGTCAAGGGCACTCGCTAGAAGAGGATCCAGATTTATCACGTTGTCAAGGCAAGGAAACTCCTCCACCAAGGCAAGTGGCTCACCTGGGGCCAAATCCAATAGAAGTTTCCTCACCTGATGGGCGAACTAAACACAATGGATACCATTGCTTCCTAAGGGGGAGGATTGATCCAGTTGGATATTGGTGGCCACCTACCTATTCCAACTGACTCCTCTTGTCTAATTTTAGTTCAACACATTCTTTTGTACTTCTTTGTAATTGTGGGTTCTATACTTTTGGGGCTATCTGAAGCCCTACACATCTTCAAGGTGGATATTGGTGGCCTCTCACCTAATCCAACTGGCTTATTTTGTATGTTTTCATGTCAACACATCTTGTTGTACTTCCAGGGATTTTTTGGAGGCCTAAACAATGTTTTTTTGGTCTCCACAGTCCAACCGTAGATGGAGTCAAAATTTTATAGTGAAATATGTAGTTATCTGAAAGACCTTTCCAATGGGCTATCATGCGCCTAAAACAGAGTTCATATGCAAAAGTTACGACCCCAAGAAGTTGAGGTACCAACTTACCCATAGGGGCCCACATGATTTTTGACATTTCACCTCCTAGGGTTAGGTTTTTGGATGTCTAGGGTTTTCGCATTCATGAGTAATATCAAAAAGGCCTCTAGAGCCTCATTTTAATTCGTTTTTCTCAGATGGATCTGTATAGCAGCCACATCTCTTCTCAGAGATAGCTACCACCATTCAATCAAGTGTTTCAGTTCTATAGTTTTACAGTTTCAACCTATTTCATTATTCAATAGAAGATATTGTTCACTGGATAATTTTGTTATTCTTCATATCTTTGTGTTTATTGTATTTAGTCTGTTAATCAGTTCGTTTTGCTCCTAAATCTGGTTCATATTTTCTTCACACATTTGTTTTGTCTTGATTCTTTAGATTTATTTCATCTCTCTTAAATTCTTGAATTCATTTACCATTTTCCTATTTTATTTAAATTGTAAATTCCATTTTAGTAATATCACCAAGCTTTAGACTTAGGCTTAAATTTAACTAGGCTTAGACATTTGGGTTTAAAATTAATAATTCCAATCTTTAATCAATTAATTAAATCTAATACTTTTTAAAGATTTTACAAGGTGTAAAAATTCATTCAAGGTTTTTCTAGGCCACCTAGATTCATTGACTCAAGAGTTACTTCCACAACATTCCATTCAAGATGCACTCATTTCTCCAAGGGTGCCACTCTTCTTTGACTCAAATTTTTAATTACATGACGTGCCCTTCAAGATGCACTTTGTGCTCCAAGGGTGCCACTCGCCTTTGATTGGTTTTGGTAGCTGTCCAACCCCTAGATTAAACACTCCATTCGGGAGACCTTGTGAGAGACTAAGGGATTATAAGGAATAAGAACCTTGTCTTATTGTGCGCCCCTTAGAAATCTTCATGAGAAGTTGTCTCAGTCTTCTCTCATGACATCATGGGTCTCTCGAACTAGGTAGTCATTAACCTACAATTCGATCCACTGCGAGAGTGATAGTAGGTTGTGACATGGATGCTTCCACACCTCTCCCTCAATATTTGGTCTATGTGCATGGCCCCTTTACTCCTTATGTTAGTCATATTAGCAAGAAATCGTCAGCCTGCATCCATCAACAAAACATTGTCAATGATCCATAAACAACATCATAATACAATCGATCATATGTTACATATGCATAAATGAAATACTCAAACCAATACAAGCCACTGCCTGACTCAATCTGGAATCCAAGGAGGTCCATTGATTCCATTGACATCCTCAATCTGTCAAGTGTCCTACACACTCAGGGGAAACTCGTTAATAGCATCTGTCAATACATAGATATCAAACAACATAATCATAATCCATCTACATCATCATAAGAATCTGTAACAGAAACAAATAACCATATACTATAATCAGATCACTTGCACGCAAGTGTCCTCAAAGAATAAGTCAATAACATGTGCTTGCAAGAGCAGGATGTTACATACACCCCCTCTTGTTTCAAACTTCGTCCTGAAGTTGTACAGTATAAAATGCAGTAATTAAAGCATCTGTCAAGATCTATATGTTTAACTATCAAATAAATATGGAAACTACTAGAGCAAATCATATGCGTCCTCCTAGGTAGTCGATTGTGGACTATAATTGTCCCACTGGACCTTGACCTGATCGACTGTTCGACATTGTAGATGTCGAATGTGATGGTCTAGGATACGGATTGGCTCCACCGTGAGTGCACCCTCGTATGAAACCACAAGGAACTCATGTCAATCTCATGTGTAGGATCACTAACATAATGTCGCAAATAGATACAAGAAAAACATCGTGAAAACTCCTCAAAGAATGTGGCACAAATAGTCGATAGGCCATGATTCCTTTCCTTTTCATCACTTTGAAAGGCCCCACAAATATAGGAGAGAGTTTAACACCCCTTCTGAACTTGATCAAACTCTTGTGCGGTTTTATCCGCAAGAATAATCGGTCGTCAATTTCATAGTTGCGGTCAACGTGATGCACATAAGCATAATTATTATGCCGATATTGCACTTCTTTAATTCTTTGTCTTATCATTTGCAATTGTTCTTCCATTTCTTGGATCATTTTTGGTCCCACCAGGACCCTATCCTCAAGTCGATCCCAACTCAATGGCGTCTGACATGGTCACCTGTAGAGAAACTCAAATGATTCCATATTAACGATACGTTGATATCCATTATTGTACGCAAACTCTACGAGTGGAAAGAACCCTTCCCAACATTTATGTTTGTCCAAAACATACATATGAAACATATCTTCCAAAATTTGGTTTGTTCTTTTTGTCTCCCTGTTTGTCTTAGGGTGATATGTTGTACTAAAGTTCAGTTGTGTCCCTAAGGCCTCTTGGAAACTAGTCCAAAAATGTCTTTTAAATAACAATCCTCTATTAGATTGGATCTTTTTTGGCACACCATGCAACCTCGCAATCTCACTGATAAAAAATCTAGCTATGTCTAGTGCCTGATACATCATATGCACAGAAATAAAATGTGCACTCTTTGTCAAAGTATCAACTACCACAAAAATCGAGTCGTGCCTCCTTACCATCAACGACAATCCAATAATGAATTCCATAGAAATGACCTCCCATTAGAATTTGGAATAGCATCTGGCTGTAGTAATCTTTCCAAATGTCTATGTTCATCCTTCACTCACTGACATTCTAGACACCTTGCCATGTTTCTAACTAAGTCCGCCTTCATCCCTTCCAGAAGAATAAGGGCTTAAGGTTTTCCCTCATCTTCGTGACTCCTGGATGAGCCATGCATACTCCTCCATGAGCTTCACTTAAGATCAAATTTCACAATTTTTCATTAGGCAGTATGTAAATATGATTATTATACCTCATCAATCAATCGTGGTCGACTGTATCCCCTTCAAACTTGGTACCATCATGGTGTCTTGTATGAAATTTCCTTAACCTCTTTATACCAATTATCATCGAACTGTATAGTTAGAATCATTTCTCTAAGATTCATTTGAAGAGGTGTCTCCCACTCAACACATGTGATTCTCTGTTCACCGTTCATTTAATGTACTTAATCTCAAGTTGTATTTTCTAAGTAATTATGACCAACGCTTTTTTCGTGCGTTCAAGTCATTCTACGCAAAATTTGTTGCATTCCACAGTGATCTTTTTGTTCGAATTTTCATCCAATCAGATAATGTCTCTAAATTCTCTAGGCATACATAATGGCCAATAACTACCAATCATGCATTGCATAGTTCTCCTCATTCCTTCTTAATTTTCTTGAGATGTAGGCGATCACTTGTATGTCTTGCATCAATACTCCACCTAAGCCTTCCTTGGACACATATGTGCATACAAATAAATCCTTTTCCAAGTCAAGGAATTTCAGTATCAACATTGCCGTCAACATCCTAATGAGCCTTCGAAATTCTTCCACACACTTCTTGGTCCATACAACTTCTTGTTTTCCTTCTACAATTTCGCAATCAGATTTGTTATCTTCAAAAAACCTTTGATGAATCGTCAGTAATATCTTGCTAAATCCAAAAGATGAGTACTCCTGGTACATTTGTCGATGCAGGCCATTCCATAATAGCCTCTACCCTCACTGGATCCACAATGATTCCTTCTTCAGATATAACATGCCCTAAACAATGAATCATCGAGGGAATTTCAATAATTTCCGTAATTTGTATTCCCATAAACACTATAATTCTAAGCTCAAATGTTTGTCATGTTCCTTCTTTGTCCAAAAATATATCAATATTCCATCAATGAATACTTGAAAATACTTGTCCAAGCATTTACGGAACACCCCATTCATCAAGCTCATGAATACCTGGGGTGTTTGTTAGTCCCAACAAAAAATGGTAAACTTGTAGTTCTTGAACCTCGTCTTGAATGTGGTATTAGGAATATCTTCCTCTTTAATTCATAACCGGTGATATCCTGATCTCAATTTGATCTTTTAAAACATCGTCACACCCTTCAATTGATCAAACAAATCGTCTATTCTTGGAAACGGATATTGGTTCTTAATCGTTGCCTTGTTCAATTGATGGTAGTCAATACAGAGTCTCCACAACCCATCCTTCTTCCTATGGAAATAACAGGCACACCCCAAGGTGACAAACTTGGACATACAATTCCTCGGTCCAAAAACTCTTTTAGTTGCATTTTCAACTCCTATAACTCATGTGTTCTTTCTATTGGTTCAGTTGCAGGTTTCAAGTCCATGGTAAAATCCAACTCTCATTTGGGTGGAAAAACTGGTAACTCTTTTGGGAACATGTCCGCAACTCTCGTACTATCGGAAGGTTTTCTATTCCTTCTTCCATGCCCTTGTCGTTCAACGCTAAGATTTCATTTTGATTGCATCCTTTTCCCATGCTCTTCTGTAGGTGTAGGGAATAAATGAACCTCAGGGACACTATCTGGTTTCTTCCTACAATCACTCTTCTATGTCCCTCATCATCAGTCAACTCAATTATTTTGTCTTACAATTGATTATTGCATCATGTGATTCCAGCTAGTCCATATCGATCGTGATATCATAAGATCCTAAGTTCGTGATATAAAGGTTGGCCTTCATTACAAAATATTCCAAGTTAATGCAACAGTCCATAACCCTTCCTCCAACCTTCTGTTGGGCACCTGAAGCCATTTCTATGTATCTAACTCATCCTATCGACTGCCTTTAACTTAATTTCTTTCAGCATTGTACTAGAAATAAATATCTCTGTAGCACCAATATCTCTCAACATACTGAAAGTTTGGTCGATGATGGTTCCTGAGGTCTCAAACAAAGTGGATAGTTTCTTGACTTGGAAGTTATTCACCGTGGCATGAATCATGTGGGCCTTGCCCAAATCTCCAACTATAGTGTGTCCTGTTGATGTGGTCGCTCTAGCATTCTCAACTGGACAATCTCATTGGTAAAGTGGCTCTCCACATGTCCTGCACCTAGTCTTTGGTCCAATACTCCTGGTCCTCGAAGTAGAGGTTGTTGGCCTACCATCCTGAGATCTCGTTTTGTTTTTTCAAACATGACTAAACAATTGTTGTTGTAGATGATGTTGTTGCTAATGCGGTGGTCCTATGTAAGGAGTCCCCCATTGAGGATTTGGTCATCATGGTGTCATGAACATGGATCCTCTCAACACATCTTGATACTTTGATGTATGTCAAGATGGTGTTTGAGTTTGTTGCACACCTGACATTGTCTTTCCAGTCGGTCTTGCAGGAGTCTTGCTCTGTCCCCCACTGGTCAAATATTCTTCATCTATGAGGGCCTTCTGGACTGCCTCATGCAATGTCTGAGGCATTAGGATCCTCACCTTTGCAAGAATGTAGAAGTTAAGGCCAAACACAAACTTTTTGACCTTTAGATTCTCGGTATTCAGATGTGGAGCATACCAACCAACTCCATGAATCGGGCCTCATAATCGAGCACCGTACGACCACCCTCTCATAAGGTGTTGAACTCATTGAGCTAGCACTCAATGAACGCTTCTAACAGATACCTCTCCTGGAACCATTCCTCGAGAAATTCCAATGACATGTCTTCGAAAGCCATGTTTAGTTGAGGTAGGATCAACTTCCACCATACAAGATCACTCCCCTTTAGTTGAAATACCACCATGTAGACTTTGTTGTTGGAAGTGTAATCGTGAAGTGGCAAGCACATCACCATGTTCTCCAATAGTTCCTTGATGGTTGAGTCGTCCATGGCACCCATGAACTCGGGAAACTTAACTTTCTCGAGTTCTCTGTGAATGCTATGACTCACAGCTGGAACGTGTTGTGAACCCTTATTGGGTATAGACACCTTGGCCTCATCTCTATTTATTCAATTAATCAAGGCCCCTGAAATCCTCTCGAAGGACCTCGTTAGCCCAACCACATCCCCCACAACAATTTTATCATGTCCAAATAATGGTTCTTCTCCTTGGGGGTTAGACTTCTCCGGTGTGGATTCTACTGGAGGTGTCACACCTTTTCCCCCAACACCACGTCGTCTATCTCCATGATGTCCTCTAACCATGAATTACTGTAGGGACAAATTTCAATTTCAAATTATCAATAAATTATTAATCAAGTATTTAATACAATGGAAGTCATGACGATCCACAGTCGCAGGGTTGAACCCGCTCTGATACCACAAGTAACGTCCCCTCCATTATGACTATGAAAAGTGAAGCACAATAGCTGTTATTTTTTTTTGCATTAGGAAAATAACATTGACACATGAATCATAGCAACGCATAAAACATGACATCATAATTAAATCATTACAAGCCATCACCTTAACATAAATAACAATGACTCAGTTCATTACATCAAAATAAACTGAAGAAAAATATAAGTAATGATCAACCATATCACCAAATAATAAAGAACTACCCACCCAACCTATCCTCCATGGTTAGGACCTACTGAAAACATAAGCAGCGCTCAAGCCTAGGATTCATTTGATTGATTTTGACCATTTAAGGTCTGAGGGATGGTGATTGTTCTGAGGAACAAGGAGGCATCTAGATCCCACTAATCCAATCAATCTGAAATCAATTAGATCAATCAATCAATCCTAATGAATTATTCATGGTGTAAGGGTAATCATCAAATTTATCAACATACATCAATATTTAATTCAAGACGCTCGAGAAATCTAAATTCTAAAACAATCATACATCCACACAAATAAATGGCACAAGGGTAAATGTGAGCTTCATTTTCAAGACGAAAGATTAAGCAAATTCATAACCGATCATACATCATCATCTCATACATGACACACGAAAATCTAATAACTCAATCATCTATTTATAAAATATTCATTGCATGCAAGTAACAATCAATTTTTTTCATGGCGTGAGGAATCTAAGTACTCTATCAATCATACATAAATGTTGTTCATGGCGCAAGAGAATCTATCTACTCAATCAATCCTTTAGATTTCCTAGTAGTGAGCTCACTTGAGTTTCCCAGTAGAGATATTCCTAGATACTTGTGCAAGAGAAACTATGATAAATGATTGATATTATTGATGGAATGAGAGAAGTGAATGGATACATTCCTTAGGTTGGAAAGTTCGAGAGGAAGAGAGCTAATGGAAAATCTGGATAGATGTAGGAGAATACCAGTGGGTTGTAGGATTTTTTGAGCTGTGAGTGGACTATGAAAGACCACCCTCTTTTGTGGATTGCTAGCCCCAGTTCAAGGGTGAATTTTTGTTGATATTTGGAACCATAGTTCTATGTTTGGGTGAAATGTTCATCCCAAGTAGTTGGTTGCACAATCATTTTGAAAAGACAAGTGTTTTATCTTGATTCTATGTTGCATTATGAGTTTAACTATTGTGTATTAACTTTGTGTTTGAGATCGATTTATATGTTGTTGTGTTGAGTTATTTAAACTACATTCGTGCCATTTTTAACATGTTGTAGATGCATTTATCATACAATAGTTAAATTTGTGTGTAATTCGTAGCTGGTAGGATATGGGAATTTAGTTAGCAATTTTTATTTTTTTTATGTGTTTTCCACGTAGTAATGATCCTTAGTTTGGTTGGGGCTCATTAAATTTCGTGGACCTACCTTGTATTTAATATTATATGGGGATTTTTCAAAATGCATCTACTAATATTATAAATCTATAAGAACAGAGATTGTGCAAAGAAGAAATAATAGACCTGCTAAAAAAGGGATTGATAGTGAAAATTAGGAGTCCATGGGCATGTCCAACATTTTATGCTAATAAACATTCAAAGTAGAAAAGGGGAAAACCAAGATTAGTCCTATACTATAGATAGTTGAACAAAGCACTAATGTCGATCATATATCCTTTTCTCAACAAAGAAGCAATTCTAGCTTAAATTAGAAATTGCAATGTTTTTTCGAAGTTTGATCTGAAGTTTGGCTTTGTCAAGTATGAATTTGTCCTAAAGATAGATTTAAAACAAGCTTTGTATTTCCTCATGGATAATACCAATGGAAGGTCATACCATTTGTCCTAACCAATGCCCCTTCTGAATTCCAAAAGAGAATGGAACACATTCTTTGAGATCTTCCATTCCTAATTATTTATATAGATGACATCTCAGTTTTCTCTAAAGATTTAAAAGAATATAAAAAACACATAGAGTAGTTTTTCCATAGATTTTATTAGAATGGGGTTGGTGCTCTCTCCTACCAAGATGGAAATTGAAAAACAGAGGCTGAATTTCTTAGATTGTATGTGAAGCAAGGTGGAACTTCTTTGCAGCCTCATATGTTGCAGAACCTCAAGAATTTTTCATATGTCATCATGAACATGACTTGACTACAGAGATTCTTAAGTTCCCTGAATTATATCATAAATTTGTACAAGGAGAGGTCCAAGTATACAACCATTATGTATCAAAAGTGAAAGAAGACTCCAATCCCTTGGAACCAAAAAATGATAGAATCAGTCAAAATAATAAAATTTAAACTTGATTCTTTACCAACTCTCCATCTCCCATCATGGCAAGGAGAGCTTATCCTCTTGATGGATGCTTTTGATGAAAATTGGACAAGATTTCTAATTTAGAAAATTGGAAACATAGGAAAGGGTATGGATGTAGATGTTATGTACTTCTAAAGGTGTTTAACTCAAGTATCCTTCTCATCACAAAGAGATATTGGTATTCAATATTTCTATAGCTAGATTCAAATTGTTTTTAAATCCAATACATTTTACTATTAAGATTGATCTCAAACATATGCCTAACATGTTTAATCATGGAAAACAACTAGAACAAGGTAACAACTCGATTCCTCAGTGGAAATTCTGCTTGGATAGTTTTGATTTTGATTTCCAATTTAAACTTGAGAGAAATAATTGCCTTGTCAACATGCTTATGAGGGAATCTAGCCCCAAATTAAAAGATTACATGCGGGTGAAATATGTGAAGGTATTAACCCATGAGTGGAAAGGAAAAAACCCCATAGTAGCCAAAGATCTTCCTAAAAATTTGTATAAGTAATTTTTTATTCAAGAAATAAAAAAATTCCCTATAGTCATTCATATCCTCAGTTTATGGGCATTGAAATATAAGTGTGTACATAATTATGTATGTTTATGAATTTTTTAAGCATTGTCATCATCTAGTTCTATCAATCATAAAAGAAGGCCCAAATCAAGGTTAGATTGTGTTGGAGTTCTTAGAACCATATCTCTCTTATAGAGATTGGTTTGAAATAGGTGAACTCTCTGTGAGTTTGTGGATAGTTTTTAATGCAATGTTCTTATATCCCAATATGTTTGGTCAAATTGGTTCTCTTTCATCATGGAACAATTTTTTCCAAAAGAAAGATTCTATGGAGAACAACGTTATTTTCTTGCACATAATTAGCGAACCTCATCACAAGAATGTAACATAACATATGGTTTAAATTTCAAAGTTGGTTTTATGAGCTCTACCATTCAAGAATTGTCAAAGACAAAGGACTATGTTAAATATCTTAAATATGTTTTGTATTCACACTTCATGAACTTCTTTCTAGAATCACATGGACCCATAATAATGGATGGAGCACTTTTCTAGAACGTATTTGTAGTTGTCCCACCAATGGCCCTAAAATATCTTTTGGACAATGACATGGAATACTACTTTTAATATTATAATCTCCATCTTGGATATGGAATCATGAATCAAGATTGAATGAAGCATACTAGGCCCTATACATAAAGTATTTTCAACCACTCTTGTTTTGTGCCATATGTTTTGGCCCACTATTGTTTTTTGGGCATGTGTTTCCCAAAAATGAATCTCTCTAAATGATACTTTGATTTCTGACACTTGGTATGAATCGAGAATCCCGACCCTAAGTGCAAATTGAGAAGCTCTTGTAGGGATCGAGAAGTTTGGAAAAAACATTCTTAAAGCGTCATGTGTATCTAACAATCCTTTGTTATTCATAAATCCTTCTTATTCATACATGTATTCTAATTTCCCTCTTGTATGAGATATCAGTCAATCTGTCCTAGGGGATGTTGGGCACTTTAATTGTCTAATTGAATGGAAAATCAAAGTGTTCAATATAAATTGTCAACCGAGGGAAGTCTGTTATTTCAAGATAATTCTGCACATTCTATGTTAGATTATGAAATCATTTCTAATCTAATTGTAGTAAGGAAGTTCTTTTTAAAAAAAACAAATAAACATTATCGCTAACACAATTGTGTTGATACAGCTGGAGTGCTACAGACTTAAAATCACAATTGCAATCTAAACTGATGAATATACAAAAGCCATGAATTGCCTACCTTAATCTAAATTTCTAATTTACTTTTGCAGGAAGAAATTATATACTATTGTGGAAGGGAAATCTACTTATTGCAAGAATCTACTTCACACTTTTAATTCTCCAAAACAAGATTTTAACCTAATGTAGAAAAAGGAAAGCAGTTCTCCAGCCATGTTCAACAATTGACTTCTAATTCTCATGAGACAAGTTTATGTGCATTTACCAAGAAGGAACTAAACTGTAACAACAGTTGCATTAAAAAATATCTAATAGTTAAACCATTTGCAATGAAAACGATTAAATCTAAAATTTGAAATAGAGGGGAATCAGTGAGGAAGGTGGGCCCTTTCCTTCTCACTAAATCCACTCAAAGAGATGGGTTACAGTCTGCTAAAGAAACTCAATCCACTTCTTCATTTAATTGCCAAAAAGATGTTTGTGTACAATAATCACTACTTTCTTTAGTTCAAGGAAAAAGACTAACAACCCTTTGCATTACAAAAGCTCTGTTATTTAAAGTCAGAGTCGTTCAGTGTTCAAAAACAGAACAGTCTTGAGAATCCCTGATTCTCAAGATGTTCGTTAGATATCATTAATACAAAATCTTGAATTCTCCTTCATCAACATCGTGAGCCAACATTCTAATCAACAAGTGTTGCAATAGTCGTATCAGAACAGGACTGGTGGCATCTGTTGTAACAGCTTCTGAGATTAACAAGCTTATGTTGTAGCATTTGTGTAACATCTTCTAGGATTGATGGGAATCCATTACAGAAGTCATGTAATAGCTACTAGGATTGGCGCATAGTTGTAACAGTAGCGAGTTTCTCGAAGTGGGTTGTTCTAACATTTTGATCATTAGTTAAATTGTTTTGTGGGAAAAATCTGTGAACGTTATCAATCAAACATGCTAAGTAAATGAAAATATAAAAGAAAGATGAATAGTTCATACCTTGGGAAAAACGGTCTTGGTGCTCATTATAATAGTCATTTAGCTTAGGAATGAGAAGGTTGAATGATCAAAAGGTGTAGTGAAAAAGGGACATTTCAAGGTCCTAACATACCCCCCCAACTGAAGACATTGCATGTCCTCATGCAAAACACATTCAAACCTTACTTTGTAGATGAAGTAGATCAGTATCTCCTCTAGTGCAAAATTGTTAAGAGAAATTTCTAAGTGCCAGTAATGAAGAATGTTGTGTCAAAAATAAAATCTGTTGTGTCAACAATCTGTTTGGGTTTCTTTATTCTTGAGAACATGATCAGTTTGAGTTGCTCGAGTAATAAATCGTGAAGGAAACAAAGGTTCTTGTTTGCAAGCTTCTGGTATACCAGGAGCTGATTTATGACGTTGAGATCTCCTTTGTTTTACTGATTTTTATGTAGCAGGAAGTCCTTGTTCAGTCTTGATTGATACATTTGTTGGTCCTGTAGTGACTGGAACTTTGACTACCTCATATCCTGCCTCATAGTAAATGTTGCCACACTCAAAACACATGAGTTCTTTGTCTCTTCCCATAACAACTTTTGTTAGTGCTAGGATGTTCAAGGTTATACCTTCTGGATTCTTCTGTCGAGCAGCTGCCACTTCCTGTTTTAGGGTCTTTAACTCTGCTTTGAGGTTATTATTTTATTTTATTAGTGCAACGATCCTAGAATTTTCTGTATTCTTTATCTGTTGCTCTATTTGGGCAAATAGTTTGGCAAGTGGCACATCCTCAGCATGCTGTGGAGTTGGTTCTTATGTAACAGTTGTGGCTATTAGGAATGGTTCTTGTGGAGTAGTCTCGACATGGACAATTGGTTCTAATATTACTGGCTCTGGTGGGACAATCTTCTATGGAGCAGCTGGTTCTTGTGTAACAACTGTATCTGTCAGGACTGGTTCTTGTGGATCAGTCTCGACATGGACAGTTGATTCTTGTGGAACTGTGCCTGCATCAACCATAGGGGATAGTGGATGAAGAATAGGAACAACCTCCTCCATATCTTGCCTTCCAAATGCAGCTTCGGCAGACTTGGTGGACCTGGTTTTTCTCCTGGGTAAAGTAGAAACGAAAGTAGTGGTTTTCTTCTTCGTTGTTGGAGGAGGAACAGGGTGTTCTTCCTCAAGCACACAAGGAGGATATTCTAGTATACTAGGGTTTGCAATGATCTATATATCATCAATGGACATAGGATGCACAAAATCATCAGGCAACACCGATGATTCTACTGCGAATTAAGTACATTCATTTTGAAAGGAGAAGATAGTTTCCTGCAGTTCTGGGCATAAAGTAAAACCTGGTATTCGTACCGCTATAGAAGTCTCTGTCACAATAGCCAGAGGGATTTGATTTGATGTTGATCCAATTTGGTCAAGGGATCTCTGAGGTTTTCCTTTGAATGGACGTTTCCTTTTCTACGAAGTTGCACAAGTAATGATATTATGTGCTTGATTGGCTGCAACAACAATAGGAGTGTTCTGTGTGATTGTTGGTGCCATAGTAGAGGGGGTAAGTGGTCTTGATGTTATACTGGACCGTGTTATCCTTGTTCACTTTTTAGGTAATGCAGAGGTAAGAGCAGGGGTTTACTTGTCAGAGGCAGGGGGTAGGATTTCAATAATCGATGTAGCAGCCAAGTATTGTGATTGTGGTTGAGCGGTTGGCTCTTCATCTATTTGTTTGTCCATAGCTATAGGTTGTTGTAATGAAAAGTCGTTGAGGCTTGTCTGTCTGGTGCTAAGATGGCTTCAGGTTATACCATTAGTTTTCTGAGTCGTCTTATAGACAACTAAAGTAGGCGTTTGGACTGTTGTTGCAGCTGAGGGTAGAGGCTCTGGAAGAGGTCCATGGGTTGCATTGTCAAGGACTGGTACAATTCTTTCTGGATTCAAAAACTGTGGTTGGTCTGCTACAGTAGGTAATGGGTTATTGGAAATGCCCATACCTCTGTGAATTAATAGGCCAATGAGTCTGTGATTAGAAATGTAGTTCTTGGGGCTCTTGGATTGTTTTACAAAGAAGGCCATGTTATGCAATGAATGTAGGAGAAAATAAGGAATGTTTATCAATTTCTGATGTCGCAGATGTGATAATAAGATGAAATCAGAAAAATAAACAACTTGGTATCAGCCTTTGTAGGTAATGTACCTTTTTAGAAATTCTACGATTTCCCCCCATGGCTCTGGTAAGGAATTGACATCTACACCTCTACCCTTGATCTGAACTCGCTTAGTGTTGACGAGGAACCCCTTTTGTGCATCCAGGAGATGTGTTTTTCGGTTAAACCATCGGTCTCCTATTCTTGGCAACCCTGTTACAGCAACAATGCTTGCTTTTGTTACTGGAGTCCTTACCCCATTCACCATTGAATACCCTTCAGTAAGATTTTGACTAAAATCCAATACCTCATCCTCACTAAACTCTTTCAACTTCTTAAAATATGATATCTAGACGGCCTGAAGAAATATTTGGTAGGCCTCTAGGTGTAGCAGCAAACTGTCCAGAGTTGTGGGTTCATATCTCACAGCTGATCCTCCCATGATGTTTCTTGAGAGTCTAACAGGCTCGTAGGAGGAGAAACTATCACCTAAATCAGAGATGTAATAAGCTCGAACATGGTTTGCAGAAATAATATAGTGTCTTAGTTAAAAGAAGTGTGGGTGGAAAGGTGGTGGAGGTGTGTAT
>SNQJ01S0110152.1:7875-21935 GCA_010110895.2 Picea sitchensis
CCCAGGATTTTAGATAGCATCGCCACCAACTTGAGTAGTGTGGATGACTGGTATGTAGAAGCAGAATTTTCATACATCAGGGTTTTCAGCGCCTCTGTACCCCCGTATGCGCTACCACTATTTATGTCGGATAGGCTGGTATGTCATGAAATCGTCAGGCAAATCATGATCGGTGGCATAAGAAAAGAGCTTAAAGGTTTTTCGAATAAGGTATGGCCACCCTTCCCCATTCATTTGAATACATATTCTTTATTAGATTTCAGACATGCAAAATCTGAGGCAGCGGCCTTAGAGGATATTAAATTAGTTCACATTGAGTTTAAGAAACACAACCCACACAAGGTTGTGGGTAATCACATGGCGAGTTGTGGCCTAAAAAGATATGAACATGAGCATTCACCTCATGATGACATCTTCTGAGGGGCGAGATCTTATGCCGAAGTCCTAAGTGGGATTCAAACCCTGTCGCCCGAGGAGATGGCCGATTTCTTCAAATTCAAGAACACCGGCGAAGCTTCCTTCCCCCAGTCTTACAAGGTAAGAATCCACTGACTATAGATGTACAACAAATAGAAGCCAAGGGATCCAAATATTCAGGACCTGACCAAGGGGAAAATCAGGAAAAAAAAAAGCAAACTGGGGACCCGAAACAGGAAGCCGAGATCCCCAACTCTCCAAGAAATCCAGCCTCGGTTGTTACCCTNGTACAACAAATAGAAGCCAAGGGATCCAAATATTCAGGACCTGACCAAGGGGAAAATCAGGAAAAAAAAAAGCAAACTGGGGACCCGAAACAGGAAGCCGAGATCCCCAACTCTCCAAGAAATCCAGCCTCGGTTGTTACCCTGGGGAAATCATCCAAGAAAATTGGAAGTCCCATCGTTTTTGTCACTCCCCTACAATCCACGAAGGGGATCCTCGGGGAGGGATGGATTTTCGGCAAAGAACTAACGCCTATTACTGTAGAAGAGTTTCCTCTGAACGAATTTTTCTTCGATAAGAAGAGAAAGGCCATTGTGAAGCAAGAGCTTTATCGAGAAGCGGGCACGGTAGCCAAAAAATTCAAAATCCTAGCCGATGGAAAAGCCATGAAAAAGGAGGAATTCACAACTCAGATAGTAGGGACGTTGGGGGATTTTGCTACAACCAACCAATACTCTCTCAGATCCCTAAAAGAATAATTAACACGGAGGAACTGCTTGATTAGAACTTTGGAGGCTAAGCTAGCTACAACAAAAGCTACTGTCAGAGATCAGGTGAACACAGGTCTAGAGATAGTCAGAGAAGCCGATCAAAAAGAAATCGAGCGGCTCAAATCTGATCTCGAACAAACACAGATGTCGGCCCAGACTAGTTAGTCATAGATAAGCCAACAAGAAGAATTGATAGGGAAGTTACAGGAAAAGTTAAATTTCGCCGAGATCCAGGTGATAGATATCGGGATATTCCAATCCCAAGCTATCTAAATTTGAAAAAGAGTGTTAGGAGCTTAGCAAGATTTACTCGCTAAAGTGGAAACCATTCAAAACCACTGTTGGATCATTGATCAAGTGCTGGAAGACATCTCTTTGAGAGAAAGAGAAGCTGGGGCGACTCGGGTCGCTTTCCAAGAGGTTGTCATAGCCATGATGAAAAAGGAAATGGGTAGTAGGTCCAAGCTCTCCATCCTAGAGAAGACCAAAGTTAACATCTTGCTGAAGGCATGGGAGCAAAACATATCAGAGATCAGAGAATGCACTAAAGAGGTAAGAAACTCTTATGAAGAAACCTTCAGCTTGATAGATGAAAGTTTGTTGAGTCTTGATAATGAAAGCAGGGCTGGGACACTGGGCCAGATCGATATAGCCAAGCACCTATTAAATATCAAGAAGAATGAGGAAAAAGAGCGGGCTGAAATATCACAGATCAACTAGATTGACATAGTCCAAGTGGATAAATGGTTAATACAACCAAGTATACAGTTATGTTCTATCATCTCTGAAGACCGACAAATGGGAGGAAGGTTGCCACAGTTAGCAAAGGATTGTTACACTTTTGAGGCAAACCACCAAGCAGAGCCTTCCAGGTTGATAGCCCAGTTGGTGGAGAGGTGCGTCACTTTCACCAAGCAGGCGAAAGGACATGTTCCCGGTACCAAATAATGACAAGTGTCTGCCTGTTCTATTTTTAGAACCCGAAGAGTAAAGAAAAGAAGGTGTTCCACCCGCATGAAAGATGACAAAGGCAAAGAAGTGAAATGCTTGAACTTCTCATTTTGTAACCGAAAATTTTGGGAACGACTGAAATTCAAATGTTTAGAAGTTTGTATATATAGGCATTTTGAAGAAGGAAAGGAGGATGGACCTTTTTTGGCCGATTGTAATAGAGACTTTTTCGTTTGAAAATTAATACAAAGCAATCCGAAGATTCTTGATTCTATCAAAACTGAGTTATGAGTTTGTTTCCTCTGTTATCTTATATTCAATTTCATTTCGCATATATATGTCTGATGAATGCTTCACTGCAATTTAGTATAACCTCTACCGTGGTGATCAACTTTTAGACGTCTAATCGTTTGCAGTTTTTCATCTGTATCGGCTATCAATAGGTACAAGACCTGTGAATTTTTTATATTTTTATATTTTATGCTTCGTCATATTTCTTCTTGTCTTTTTCTTCTTCTGTTTACAGGGTGAGATTCTCCCTTGTTAGGAGCCTCGCATTATAGACAACTTAATTTTTTCTCACATTTCTCACATGATTTATTAAAAATTAACTCAATTACGGGAAAAGGCCTTTGGTTTGCATTCTATCTGTGATTTCGGATTCGAGAGTACTCTTTTTACGATCCAAAATTTGAGGCAGAATCCTAAACCTCAAACTTTCCTTTAACTTTCCCTGTTCCTCTATGACTGTTCCCGTTGCCAGACAACCCAATATTGAACCTGACTTGTTGGATCAAACCACCATCGCTCTGAACCTTTTCGACACCATACTTAAAACAACCACCACCCGGGTAGAACTAGAACATTCATGGGCCGCCATTGAATGAGATATAAGCATCTAGGAACTTTTGGAATTGAAACAAAGGCAAATTAGAAATCATCATTAGCTTCCTTTCCCGAAGGTTGATCCTCCCCCTTTTATCTTTCACACCACTTTCGTATGCCTAGACCCTGTACTTTCTAGCCTTAAGTATAGACTCTGGAACAACAGAGAGCATGGCTATTCCTAGATACCTAATGTATAAGAACAAGTTAAACAACATGGAATACAAGAGGCTTCCCAAATTTGCTTCAAAATCGAGTCATAACCACCATCGACTCAAGCGAGGATGGTATAAAGATGTCCGGTCTTGGATAAACTATTGGGGAATCATGGAAGACACCATTTTGCATAATAAATATACTATTAAAAAAATCATCAAATCAAAATTTAAGGAGAAAATGTGGTGTGATAAAGAGTTAGAGGAAAAAATAAAATTAAGGTATTATAAGGATGTAATCAACCCTAATCTAAAGGATTAAACTTATCTATCTGTTTTTCCAAGTGTAAAGAAAAAAATAAGCATTGCTAAGATAAGAACAAATTCTCACGAGCTCCATAGTGAAACTGGGTGTTGGTCAATTCCTAAAACTCCATGGGATGAAAGAGTGTGTCACCATTGTGGCACTAAGAAGGTTGAAGATAAAAAACACTTTATCTTAGATTGTTGAGCCTATACCCATATTATATCTCATTTTCAAAATATTTGTCACACTACCAACCTTCCTAACCTCTTAACTCAACAAAAGTATGGTCATCTTGGAAAGATTCTCTTAATTCTTTTCGAGCACAGAAACAAAATCTAAAGAATCACAAGTAATCACTTACCCTCTTAAGGTCCGATAGACCAATTCGGTCTTAGTGGATGTTAGTCATCATCATCATCATCATCATCATCATCATCATCATCATCATAATATTTTTTCATATCATAAAATTATTACACTTGTAAGAAGCATTTTATGTCACCAATGGATTGAATCCGAGTTTCATTTAGACATTTGTTGAATATAGTGCAAATTACATGGATTGCAATTAAAGTTCATTCTTAGAAATTAAAGGCCCTCAAAGTTAAAGTATGAAAAATAGAAATTTGATCACATAATTAATTAATTGATTAAATGAAGTATGTATAATTAACTAATTCCATTTGTTCAAAGCACAAACATGAATATTGAATACATGTTCTCTAAGGAGTTGTCAATGTCACTTTGCTCATGCATTTCAGTCATAACGTGGTCCGATCTAGATTTTTGACACATTTTTGAGGTAAATCTCGATTCTTGCATAAAATATTGTGAACCATGGAGGATAAATAGAGAACTACTATGATACCAAAATTTATAACAATGAATCTAAATAATCTTAATCTAAAAAACTAAAAAAGAACAAAATTATTGAGTGGTTAAAATTTTAAAAAAATTCATGTAGAAAAGTTATATTATCATAATTATATAATTAAAAGTGGTTGATATACATTGATTAATGTCAATAGTTAAAAGAATATAAATTGACACCAATCAACATATGTCAGCTACCTTTAATTATGTGACGGTTTTGTTTGCAGGTTGACATGCATGGGGAGAATTAATAGATTTGTGAATTAAAATATCAATGTAAATAATATCAAAATATCTATGATATTTGACCATGGTTGACTATAGGTGACTATGTTTGATGATGGTTGACTATAGTTGACCATGTTTCACCATGGTTGACTATGGTCAATTTTGATTGACCAGGGTTAACCATGTTTGACTATGTTCGACTTTGGTTGGATAAGACTAACTTTAGTTGACAAAGATTGACTATGGTTGATTATGGTTTGACCATGGTTAACCATATTTGGCTATGGTTGACCATGGCTGATTATGGATAAATATGGTTAACCATGGTTGACATGATGGTTATCCATGGTTAACCATAATTGACTTATGGTTGACCATGTTTAGCCATGGTTAATTTTCATTGACCATTTTTTACAATGGATGACTTTAGTTGACTATAATTAATTATGGTTAATTGTGTTTAACATGGTTGAATTTGGTTGATTATGGTTGAACAATGTTATTTGTGGTTCACCATGGTTTATTATGTTTGGCCATGTTTGATTATGGTTGACTTTGGTTGAATTTAGTTGACCATGGTTGACTTTGGTTGAAATCGGTTGACCGATTCACTATGCTTGACTTTTGTTTCCCATGGTTAACTATAGTTGATCATGTTTGAGTATGGTTGACCATGTCTATTTATTCTTAACTATGGTAGACCATCTATTGGAATATAGTTAACCATCTACAACCATGGTTGATCATGAGGAAATTCCATATGTATTGATCTCAAGAAAAGTGACCAGTTCAAGCCTGGTCAGACCCCACACTTAATATGAACTATTGGAAGTGAAAGGGATGAACGATAAGGGGCAATAATAAAATTTAATTGAGCATATGTTGGATCTTTCCCAAATGTTGAGAGAGGAAGGATCTTTTCCTAATGGCCAAGGCATATGCACTTGTTGAAGAACTGACTAGATCACCACCTTCTTAAGAATGGATCACATCAACAATGAGATTTCATTTCCCACTTTCCTAGGTCCTCTTCTTCTCATCCCCCACACCTTCCCTATTCTATAAGTGAATGGGAAGCTGTAAAGTTATCTAGACAATTGTGTTGCACCAAATGATTTTTAGTGAATAGGCCTATGAAAGGGAAAAACCTCCAATGTGCTAGTAACATTTGACCATCAATGACTATGGTTGACTTTGGTTGACCATGATTGACTTTGTTTCATTGATGGTTGACCATGGTTAATCATGGACGACCATATTTCACTATGTTTCATTATTTTACAGTGGTTGACTTTAGTAAACAATATTTGACTATAGTTGACTTTGGTTAACCATTGTTGACCATGATTAACTATTGTTAACCATGGTTGGTTAAATTTTATTGATAATGTTTGATTATAATTGCCTTCGGTTGACTATGTTTAATCATGGTTAATTATGTTTGACCATGGTTGTGTTTAGTTAATCATGGTTGACTATGGTTTCCCATGCTTAACCATGTTTGGCTATGGTTAATTATATTTTACTATGGTTGACCATMATTAAATATGCTTAAATTTGCTTGGCCATGGTTGACTATGATTGATCATGGTTGACTATGGTTGACCTTGAGAGACCATGTTCAATTATGGTTAACCATGTTTGACCATGGTTGAGTGTGTTTGACCATGGTTGAGTGAATTTGACTATGTTTGGTCATGTTTAACTATGGGTGATTATGTTTGATTATGGTTTGACCATGGTTGACTATGTTTGATTATGGTTTACCATGATGGACCATTCTTGACCATGGTTGATCATGGTTTACCACATTTGACTAAGGTTGACCATGGTTGACTATGTTTGACCATAGTAGACCATGTTTGATTATGGTTAACTTTGGTTAACTATGTTTAACCACAGTTTACTATTTTTATCTATGGTTGACTTCAAGATTATGTGACATTATGACATTAAGAGGTTGACTTGAATATTATATAACATTGCAACAAGAAGAGGTTGACTTTATTATTTTGTCACATTGCAACAAGAGATATTGACTTCAATTTCATGTCACATGTGACAATATGGATGACTTCAATGTTATGTCACATTGTGACATTAAAAGGTTGACTTGAATTTTATGTCAAACCATAACATTAAGATGTTGAATTCAAAATTATGTCACACTACAACATTAGAGGTTGACTTCAACAAAATTTCACATCATGACATTGTGGGTGATCACAATATTATATCACATTGTGACATTAATAGGTTATACTATGTTTGACTATGGTTAACCATGGTTGAATATGTTTGACTTTGGCTAACCATTTTGAATATGGTTGACTATGATGAATTAACTAACCATGGTTGAATATGGTTGAATTTGGATAAATCTGGTTGAACATGGTTGACTATGTCAAATTGTTATGTTCTTCAATGGTTATGTTACATCATGATGTTCAACAAAGGTTATGTTGCATTGTAATATTCTTCAATGACTATATTGGATTGTGATGTTCTTCAATGGTTATGTCTCATTGTGATGTTCATTTTTATTATCTTTTCTCTATTTTTCACTGAATTGATGGCCACAATTAAAAAAGAGTAGTTGATAATTATGTTAATAACATGTAGAGTACAACTAAGAGGAACCACTATTAATTATGAAATAGGAATTTTGGTTTCGAATTATTCGATAAGGTCTTAGATATTCTTTGTTAATGAGTTGAGTTCAATAAGATGAGTAGTAATGTAACATGTTTCCTCCATTGATTTTCTATTTTAATGTTGTGAAGGTAACATGTAGAGTACAACCAAGGGGAACCCTAAATCACAATTTTTGCAAGTTAATTCTTAGAATCAATTAAACTCTATATGAAGAGTCCACAAAATGGTATTACCATGACTCTCTCACTTCTAAGAGAGAACTATGAAAATATTGCATTCGATTATTTTTTAAACCATGTTCTTACACACACACGCTGTAAATGTTTATATTGAATGTAAGAGGATACACTTGTTATACCAATAGGAAAAATTTGGAGGATCTTCTTCCTACTTTGTCACATGTTTTAATTTGCAAATTTTAAAAATAAGTAGGACAATAGAAGAGACATTATTTTAATGGAGTAGTAAGGGAAGCCTAGAGTAATTTTGGATACGAATACCATTTACGGACCTGGCATTGCTACATAAAATGGTAGAGCTACTCCAAGATATTGGTACAAAAAGTAAATAAATTCATCTTAATATTTTATTTTATCTTTTTTTGGGTTAATCAATATTGTGATATCATATGAAGAGAATTTCAAGGTATTCTTGTTGAAATTAAAATAGTTCATCTTAATATTGTATTTTATATCATCTCCAGATATCCAATTTTATTATAGATTCAGGGAAAACACCATTTCAACTTCATGCATGTCTATCCATATCAAGTCCATATCGATCTATCCACGGTCAGGTTCAAGTCCATGCCTATCTATCCAAGGTCAGAGCCCTGAAAATATCATTAAGCCAATCCAATCTCCCTATCTGAACTTGTTGGTTTGGTCACATGCCTTCTATCTCACTCTATTATCTCCCTGACCCTCTCCCTACCTATATCCCTATAGTCGAGTACCCACCCAAAAAAGGGCATCAAATATTTGAATTGTTGATCCTAACCCATTTCACTTTGCACACTTTCTAAACTAAATCCTAATGGAGTTACTCTTAAGGAATAATAAATCACTCTCTCTTAATTAAGGTCGAGTATTTAAGACCTTATCCAACCCCCACCCTTTTGGTATGCATTTCTTGGGACTAAAATTGATTTGATGAGGGAAACTTCTTCTATATCCCTATATCCAACTTGATTGTAGGTTCATATCATCAAAAGACCTAGCCACAAAGTCAATGATTGAATTTGTTGATGGATATTTTATTTTATATCATCTTCATATATCCAAGCACCTCAACTATAGTTTGAATGTAGGTTTGGATCATCAGAAGACTTAGCTGCAAATTCAATGATTGACTTCATTGCTGACCTCTCTGATGACCAAAATCGACAATCCCACAATCAGGTTAACGATAGACATCAAAGCATAATCAATAATTATATTTGACATCAAATCTTATCAATGTGAGTGGATATCAAAGGTTAGCAAAGATATAAGGTGAGCATTATACAATTCAAATGACAAAGGATATGCTTAAATGTTTGCAGGATGTCAACATTTTCATAAAATATTAAGTTTGTATCACTAACCACTCAAAACGTTTAACATGGATTTTGATGCACCATATGCCTCAATCCATTGTGGATGTTGTACAATATATTTCCAACAGTGAATACATGTGAAAAGAAACATGTACTTAGGGTCCAAGTAACACATATTAAAATTAACATTAGCACCAATGTTATAAAATATAGTCAATATAATTTCAAAAGAAGAGGTAGTATGCTCACGTGCCTTGATCATGAAAATGTAACAAAAATATTCTAACCATGTCAGGCACTCCTAAAAGAAAATGAATGGCCACTAGAGACGCAACATGCTGTGAAATTCTTAAGACATCATATGTATTGTATGTACCCAATTGCTGAAAAACACATAAAAATATTCTCGACTCATGTAAGTTGATAGGGAAATTGTTGGAAATTGTGTTTTCATTGATGTCATTGATATCATAGGTAGGGGGAGACTGACTATTGTCAATGGTAAGGGAATGCAATGAATTCCTCCATGCATTGTTTTAATAGGTTTCTGCATATCTACCTTGTGTGAATGATAGGTCCAAGGATCAAACCAAAACCTGACAAACAGAGGAAGGGTCCAGAATACAAATTGGACCAGACAAAGGAAGAAGATAATGTTTTGTGCGTTGATAAGATATCATAAGGTAATGATGATTGTGAAAAATCAAACCAACAGAACCAGGTCCTTACAAGTATAGTGAAATTGGAAGATGAATGAAGATGAACCTGTAGAAGATGAATTGAGGAACAAAATTGAGAAGGTAGGATGATGGTGAACAATTTATCCAAGTTAATTTGGGCCACACAAGCATAAGGAGAAGTCATGCAATTGAAATATGGGTGAGATGATCCTATTGCAGGTCTGAGTAGCAATAAGAGAGCTGGAGTAAAATTTTGAAAGAACAAATGGTGCGTGGAAGGTTTGAATGAGGTATAATTGGCTCAAATGAAGCTATTTATATATCCCACATTCGTGAGGAATAACAAATTCAAAGGATTTATATTGTGAAAGAATTTTTACATAAATTGAAAGTGAATAGAGGAGTTATGGAACTCTGCACAAGGCATTAAATTTTTTCAGAAGAACAATGGACTAGGATTAGGTTAAATCCTAACCATTTATCATTATAAGATCAATGACTAAGATCAAAATATTAGGGTCTCATACCTGGTGGGAAAACTCATCCACGTCAACACCATGATAGAAAATTCATCAGCACCACATGTCTAGTTAGATGAATGCCACATCAGAGGAAGTCCACATTAGTGCCACATCAATTCCATGTGTCAGGACACGTACTGATGCCATGTCATCCACTTGGAATGAAGAAGGTGTTCACATGGAAACCACCTCATCTGCCACATCATCATAAGATATCTCGAAAAATGGCTAAGTATCAAGATATCATAGAGATAGTGAGCACGGTGGAGAATCAAAAGTATGTGAAGAAATGAGCATGAAATCACGAACCCATGGTGAGATATTGAAAATTGACTAAGTATGGAGAGATTATCAGATGCGATGAGACCTAAAAAATGACTAAGTATGGAGAATCGTTCGGATAAACGAGGTCACAAATATAGAGTCAAAGAAATATTATAGAACCACAGACCCACAGTGAGATATATGGAAATTGGTTAAGTATGAGGACACAATGAAGTAATGAATAAGCGTCAATAATTGAATGGATGAGATGAGTCTACAAGACAAGAACAAATGAATATGTCACACGGACTTGCAGTGAGAAGGTCGAAAATTGATTAAGGATAGGAGAACTATCAACCCATTGTGAGATCTTGAAAAATCGACTAAGTAACAAGAATTCGTCAGACAAAGATGTCTTGAAAATGACTAAGTATGGATATGTCTCACATAGCACAATGAGACTTGAAAAATTGACTAAGCATGGGAGACCCGCTGTGAAGAGTTCGAAAATCAACTAAGTTCCAAAGAGATCTCGGAGCATGGTAAACTATGAGAAATCATCTAAGTATGAGGAATCAATCCTATGACCCAAGAGGACACCACTTTGTTGAGGAAAATGTATGAATAACCTTACACAAGCATTTTCAGATCATTCTAGGCTAAGGAAAGATAGTTGGGAATGTTACTTGGAGTTTATAGCCTTTAATCCAAAACAATCTCTTAATCCACAGGTAATATGTACTAGGGACTAAGGCTAATTTTATATGTTATAGGTAACTGTGCAAAAGAAATAAAGAAAATATATACATAAGTGTGTACAGGAAAATCAATGAGAATAAAAGTAAAATATGAACAATATCATTAAGATACGCATGTGAAACTAAAATTCGAAATCTGATTTTTATATTAACTTCATTCTGAGATAAAAAATAGAACTCTCTTTACAAACACCTGGGAGGGTGGGACCAAAGTCAAACTTATAATACTCTGATGAGCACCATACAAAAAGACTCTGACAACAAAATAAAACTGAAGCTAAAGATATGGATCAGTTTTCTAGAAAAATGTTGTCACTTGACTCTACAAAATATTCTTTATCAGTCATGAAATCTAATCCATAAACAAACAAGAACAAAAAAAATTCCAAATATAGATCATACACCTTTAGAAACAAGATACTGAAATATATGATTCAATTTTGAATCTTGCTTCCTTCAATAAGTCCATGTTGTCATCAAGATGGTTTAGCTTTCTAGTAAAATCATAATGAATGAAGAAAAGAAATATCTCACAAATATAGAGAAGACCTTATATCAGAAGTTCCCCTTCTATTCTCTCCTCCATTGTCTCTTATTTTGATTGAGGTTTTATTCTTTCTCAATAAGTTATGGTAGTTCAATTACCTTTCTTTTGTTAAGCTTAATTAGCTTAACTAATTAGTTGAGAAAAATAAATAATAATATATAAATAAGGGTCTATTTAAATCATAACTAAATAGGTGGGACCCCTTGTCACTCCAATTTTCATTTCTTTAATAATCATCAAAACATGAAATATAATACCCCAAAAATTTAACTCAAATAACTCCCATCCTCATATTAATAGTCAAATATTTTAATATCAAAATAAAACATGACTATATCCAAAAATAGAATCATATCCTTGTTGTCCAAAACAAATCTTCCTAAATGTCTATTTTCTATCCAAATATTATGTCATAAAAATTGTCCTTAAAAGAAAATAGCATTAACATCATTAAAAACCATATTTTCTATGAGAGGCGGTTTGCCTCTTTTCACTACTGCTCTCTTTTGATTTCTCTATTGTATTGCCTTTTGTAGAAACCTTAGGATGATTGGAACCTTGAGGATGGATTTCATTGATGATATGGAAGAAATTATCCTTGAGGTGGAGATGACAGGAAATTGATTTAGAGTAATTTTCAGAAGAATTAGGGGAATTGGCCACTTTTTTCCTTTTAGCTATCTCTAGTTCGAGCATGGTAGTTTTGAGCCTTTTGCTTGCATGTGAAGACCGGGCTAGTGAAGCAATGTGATCATCTTGGGATTTTGGATTAAATGGTGGTGGAGGAGGGGGAAATGGAAATGATATTATAGGCCAACCATTATGATGTGTAGCAGGTTGATGGATGATCTCTTGCCAATAATCATTGGCAAGTGGTTTTGTTAACACTTAATCTTGTCAGGGTCTTGTGAGTTGTGTTTTTTGTCTAGGTCTATAATTTTGTCTATATTTTCTCCCTTTGCTGACTCGATTCTAAGTTTTCCCTCTCGAATTGTAGTTTTTCTTCTATCTGCCTCCATCCGTTTGACATACCTGTTTTCTTTGTCGRCTTGCCTGGGAAGTATCGACCATAATATTATCTGTATTCTTTAAGGTCKATCACTTCTCTCTCTACCTCTGTCCCTGAGCCTTCATTTTCCCAAAGTCCTAGCCATGTTTTCGATGTCTTCATCGTCACAGGCTGCAGCACTGAGAGCGGTTTAATGGGGACTCAAATCAGGCRAGCGAGTAAGTTCATCCTTCAACAAAGGTAAGCGAGCATGGGAATCAGGGTTTCAAATGTTGTAAAATGGTTCARCAAGGATCACGAAATCCCTATTCGTGAAGGAGAAGATTTGAACCGTCCAAATTAAGTGACGTGTGGTGCAAGATCGGCTTGTCGCGATTTAATCCAAGCCGTCAATTCCAGCAGGATGCGTGGCACAGGATCCGAGCTGCAGAGAGAGTCTTTTGGGGAAGCTGAGGGGAGGAGTGCTGATGGCCCAAACTCCCGAAGCACCGATACAATCTGGACTGTCTATTTCAGAGGGACGTGTTTCATCCAATCTAGGGGATTGTGATGTTGGAATCAGGTTGGAGTGAAAACTCCCGAAAGGTAAAGTCCCAACAACGCCTTGGGAATTTTGGGCCTAGGTTCATATCCCTAGTCGTATGGTGAGCGGGTCTGAGAAAGAAGGTTGGAACCCATCGCATGGAGCTGGTGACTTGGGGCCTCTCAGGAATCATCCTGGCCATCAATTTTAAAGAAGATCCAACTATTGATCTAGAGGGGGCGATTTCTCGAAATCGGGCATTGAGAGTTCTGAAGTCAAGTGTGTGGGAATCCCTGAAAGGCGAAGTCAAGAAAGCGCCTGTGGATATAAGCGTGAGGTTACGACCCATGGTCATGTGAAAGTAAGGATTAGAAGTAGCGTTCGACCCCCAGTCGCGTTTAGAATATTATTTCAGAGTCCAAAGGAATCATCGTAGCCGTTGGTTGAGAAGCAGATCTGACCGTCGGTCAGATAAGATATTTCATCGATTCTAATATTGGGAAATCTGAAGGTGAGCCATATGGAATCCCTAAAACACAAAATGTTGGGATGTCATTAGCACAAGGTCTTGGCCCTGGGTTAGATTGAGGAGGGGCTAAAGGAAAGGAGGCTAGCTTCCGAGCCTTGGAGAGAAGGCACTTGATCGTCCCCTGACCATTTTGTCTCGACCACTCTCCGGGGAAAACAAGTTAATGTAAATTGAGTGGGTGGTTGAAACCTCAGCTCAATCCATAAATGGAAGGCATGGAGGTTATGGAAGCGGTTAGCCTGTGGTACCCCTGTGGACGAATTTCCTTACTAGAGCCATACCGATTTGATATTTCTTCTGACAGAGGAAAACATGTGCAGTCTGATAGAAGAAGAAGACACGAAGATTTGAATGAAGTAACCAGGTCACACTCTTGGTATGGGCGGGTTGTTCTGAGTATATATACTTGGTTTTTATATTTTGTAAGGGTCGATGGTAGAGCAAA
>SNQJ01S0110153.1:4775-36923 GCA_010110895.2 Picea sitchensis
GGATTCGAGACCCATGAATCTCTATGGCAAAGGCAATCAACGGAATCCCAAGAAAAGCCTTCTATATGTGTTCCCCACTATGCTTGTTCCAGCTTTAGTAGGGTTATCTCTACTACCTTTCCTTACATGAACTCATGTTTATCCCCTCTATTAGAGGGGGTGCCAGATAACGTTCACGACACTAGACTTTTAACACTCCCTAGCACAAACTCTTATGTTTTTTTTAGCAGCCTTGAAGAGTTTCCTTTCCAATCCTAAATCAAGGCTCTATCCTAGACTAGTTGATGGACCCTACAAACATAAAGTCTAGTTGATTTTAATTAATTGTTAATTTTAGTGGTTGTCTTAATTCAAAGGGAACAAAAAATGAAACCAGTGATGTTTTTTAGAGATGAAAGAGAAGAGCATATATTGAAAACAAATTACTTCTTCACAAATTCAAATTTGCACATTCAAACTCTTTAACCAACTTTTCAAAAAAAAAAAAATCTCTAAGATATTTTAACATAAATCTCAAAACAAGATTTCACTCGACTACAAGCTACTTATTTTCCTAAGTCAACAACCAAGAACTTACGAAAACAATCTTTTTCCTGATGATTAATGCAAACAACCAACTACTTAACCAAACCAAAAATTAAAAGACTTTTTTTATTGTTTAATGCTTAAGAAGCAAAAAAAAGGAAAAATGATGACAAGTAAATACCAAGATATGACTTCTAGCCTAAGCGCAAATCACAAAGAGTTACTAACAATAACAGACAAGTTGATTGAAGCAGACTCTCAAAATTGTCTAAAAACCCTATTACTGAAAAATAGAGGAAATTTTTTTAATGAAAACGAAAGTTATGTTGTAATCAAACCTAAGCTACAAACTGCTATTACAAAGACCCTGACTAGATCAAGAAAATCCCTAAGAGGTGTTACTCCTGACAGGGAAGAGGATGACTGCCTCTTCTTAAAAAAAAAAAATTCTCAATAGGTACGCTACTGATAGTTCAACATCCAGCGTATGTATGTGGTTTGTGCAAGGTCAGGGTGCATGTGCACACATGAAGGCCCACTACAGGCTGCGTGCACCTCTGCAACTCCTCAAAAAAATGAAAACAAGAAATCAAGAACTGACAGGGAGTACTGGTACTGAGAACCAGAATCCCTTGAAGACACAGAAACTTACTTTGACAGAAAAAGATTCGAGGAAAAAGCTAATATGAGGTTATACTTAGGCTACATAATGCAACAACAAAGACCAGAACTAGATCCATAAAACCCATGAGAAGGATCACTTCTGATAGGGAAGAGGATGACTGCCTCTCTTTAAGAAAAAAAAATTGGACTCAGACACGCTATTGATCCTTCAACAGCCAGCGTATGTATGTGAGCTATGTGAAGTCAGGGCATGTGCATAAGCATGCAGGCCTTATACAGATCGTGTATGCCTATTTAGCTTCCTGAAAAAGAAAAAGTAGTCAAGTGAAGAAAGCAAGGAGTATTGGTATGGAAGATCAGAATCCCTACTATCTCAAACTCTTGTAGAAAATCAGAAAAAAGGTAATAAAACCAATTTAAAAAAACCCAAAAAGTGTCCCCAAAAACCTAGATATCTCCCCAGTATGGTCGCCAATTCTATTGTGGGTGGTAAATCCCCCTATGGACTAGCATTAAGGGTTCTATAATGCATGCAGAAATGACCTAAAGTCTCCTACCTTTTACCATCATCCCAATTATAAACTCCATTATTCATATGTAAATATAAGGTTAAAAGATCAAGTTATTGTACCTTAGTTTTCGTGTTTGATGTCGATCCTTTAATGTTCGGTCTCTCCTTAACTGCAAATCTCCTCCCAAAGATGACCTACATTCATAAACAGAAAAACAAAGAACTCTGAACATGCATATGATATATGAACTAATGGATTAGAGATTTTATCAAAATATAATCAATATTACACATTAAAAACCTCATATGGAGGGACGGGGAAAGTACTTATTTTTATTAATCTCACAAGAGAACCTTACAATAGTCAGATCGGCCACTGCTCCTTGAATCTGGTCCTGGGCTCCTCTTCAATTGTGCTCCAACTGCTTTTGTATATGCTTCTCTTCACACACTAGTTGCAAAAGGTTGGGACAAAGGGAATGTGAAATTGTGTAGAGTTTCTTTACAATTATTTTCTTCCTTCCAAATGGGACCCCTACGCCTTCTTTTATAGGCTAGAAAGGGCTAGGTATTTGGTTGAGTCACCGGCTTTAGGCAGTCAAATGGTTTAGGTAACTTACCCAAAACAGTGAGTTCCATATGCAACTTTCCATTTTTCATCCTTTTGTAGGTATACATGGGTTGTAATGGGTTAGCTAGTGTATACATGCATGCATTAGTGGAGTAGGGCATGTGTTCCTTCAAAAAGGGTGTTTTTAAGAAGAGTTGTTTAGTAGTGGATTGAAAAAAGATGTAAAATGATATGGCCTGATTCCAGGTAAGCATATCTGGTGCAAATTAGGGTTATAACAGGCTGGTGACTAAGGTTATTTGAGGAGATGATCCTGGCCTTCAAATTCGAAGTGGGTCTGACCGTCGATCTAGATGGGCCATTTCACAAGTTCAAGTATCAAGATATTTTGAATCGAGTGGTGTTAAGATTCCCAAAATGCGAAGTCCTGAAATTTCACAAAATGAAGTCCCAGGTGATGACCCGAGGTCACATGAAGTGATGGAGAGGAGCCACTCCAGAAGCTGAGGGAACCTGTATTTTCACAGGGAAATATGTACGTGGTCTCAAGGCATCGGGATTGACTTGAAGGAGTCATGAACATCTCCTGGAGAATTCATGGGTGTCAGGCTCCATCCCGATCCCAATGAAAGTAGTTAATGGAAATGGGGGAGGTTGTTGAAACCTCGTCTCACCCCATAAATGGAAAGCATGGAAAGATGGTCATGTAGGAAGGCTATCATCCGAGAGTTCCCTTGTCAACAAATTCTCTTGCAAAGCCCATACTGATATGAGATTACATCTGACAAAATAATGCAAGTGCATACTCACATATGAATATGCAGACGCAAAGTTTTGAATGTAATAGCTAGGTCACATCTCTCATGGTGGAAAATTTTTCTGAGTATAAATACTCGGTTTTGATATTTTGTTATGGTGGATGGTAGAGAAAAGATGTCGTATTGTAAAGTTTTAAATGAAGCTTATGACTCTCTGGTTATGCGTTGTAGGTTGGGATTTCTTGTCTGATGACAGTCAACTTTTTTTCTCCCTCCTATTTCCCTATGATACTGAAAGAGTTCATGAGTGATTGATTCACATGAACTATTGTGATTCTATTATGATGAATGTTTTATCATTATGTTGTTATAATTCCTTTCAGTTTCTTTGATATTTGAATTCAATAAGATCTTTTGTTTAAGTTTTTCTTCTTTGTGTTGTTGGAAGATCTAATGTCCACGGTAGATCCCTACACTCTCCTCACCAAAGTATTGTCTCTACTCACCCTTAATCCAACTTACTGATTGAAGTTAGATCAAGACCTCATCTTCTTATGCATGCCAACCCAGTTTTCTAAGTTAAAGCACTATAATCCCGAGATTGCATCCAGTAGACCACCCTTAAATTTATTCATTGTGACATAAAAATGGATGGGTACTGGGCTTACCTCTGCCGCAATCCAGAGGTGACTTCTAGTTATAACATTTATGGCACCATTGTTGGGGACAAATTGAAGATTTTCCCTGGGATTGAATGACAAATATTACTAGTTCTGAAGGTCCATTAGAAGTCAGAACATTAACTATTGCAACTGCTCACCTAGCGACTCCACTGTTACAACTCCATGGTTTAAGCTGGGGCTTCAAAAGTCAGAAACACGAGGTCTAATTGATAGATTCCTTTAGAAACACCTAAATTTGACCCAGATAAAATTATCAGAAGATAACTGACCCTTTAGGAAGGCATTTCTACTACTGAACCAAGTATTTCTGATGATTTTCACTATCCTCCTATAGAAACTCCAGTAGTTGTCTCTCATTTTCCTATTAAACCATCTGTTGGAGCTTCTAGAAGTTTAAATTTTGGGAGTTTTATTGTTGATTTCCCCTCTCCCAGTTTCACTACTCCTCCTCCTATTACAGTTGTTGATTTAACATAGAGGGAAACCTCTTTTCCTTCAAGCCCTGCAGATTTTTCCCCAAATCCCCTATTGTTTCCTTTTTCTCCTGGAAGCACAGCCCCAACCTCACCTATCTAAACTCCATATCATCCTGGTTCTTCTCCAGTTCACATCCAAATGGCAGGTGCTAACCCTCCTAGGAACAGGATGGATGATATATTAGCTTCTAGATATGCCCCCCTAGTTTTACCTCAGCCTATGAATGATCTCCCAGCCACATATTACCTTAAGTAAATGCCCCAATTCACAGGGGAGGGAGACATGACTGCAAAATAACACCATTCATCCTTTTATAGATTTGCAGAGATTTAGGCCATCGAAAATGAAGATGTGTGGATGCGATTTTTTGTGCAAAGTCTTGATGAAAATGCCAGGGATTGGTTTAAGGAATTGCCTCCCGAATATATTGATGGGATTTCTTCCTTGGATGATTCCTTCTTAAGAAATTGAGGGAATAAAAAATATCTCCTTTATAATATTACAAAATTTGGGGCTCTTAAAAGAGAAGAGGGGGAATATGTTTCAGACTTCTCAAAGAGATTTAATAAGATGTATAAAAATATTCGTGCTGAAGTTAAGACTACCAAAACCTCCGCCAAGATGACTTATGCTAGTGATTTCAACCCTAATTTTTAACTCTTGTTGAGAGAAAGGAGAGCTACCTCCTTGGCTCATATGCAAGATGTGTCCCTTGAAGTAGAATCCAATATATTGGTAGCTGACAAACTTAGGGGTAAAACTAATAGAGACAGAGGAAAGCATAGGTCTAAAAATCCAACTTCAAGTTCCTCTATCGCCCCCCCCTCAAACAAATTAAATGACCAAGCTACTAAAGTCATTCTCTGCTAGAGTGGAAAAGATTAAATCAGAAGGAAGGCAGGGCTATAGAAATTCCCAAAATACTCAGAATATGGGTAGTTTCAAAAGACCAAATAATGTCCCCCAAATCATCCAAAGAGATGAAAGAAACAAAGATAGAGATGACCAGAAAGTTCAGGCTCCTCTCTAAAATAACCTTGTTACTGACAAAGAAGGAGAGGAGGAAGAGCTTGACCCTGGAATTCATTGTCTTGGGGACACCTCCTAATTTCCTCATTTAACCCAAACTGCATATGAAGAGTCTCTCATCATGCAGGGATTATTTTAGGGGATAAATTTCCATGGTTTTTCCAAAAACGAGATTCGCTATTTTAAAAATGATTCGCCCAAATTCTATAGTAAAATTATTTTACCTTAAAAATCACCAAAAATTTATAAAAACTATATAAAATACTTAAAATTTGAATATTTTTACAAAAATATCGCCAAACATTTATAGTTGACATATGAAGGATTAGTAAGATTCACCAAGGTTTCTACATTTTAAAATACATTTCCATCCTTAAAATCATCCATGTTCTCATGGATAGTCAATTAAATGAGTTGAGAAAGGGGGAAAAGACCAGCATCAACCCAAAGAGGTATAACCTCAGGTCTAAGAAGAAATAAGGAAAGCATGAAGTTCCTGATCAGCCCACAAGATCAAAGAATCTCACCAAAAATGTGGTGGATAGTAGCAAAGAAAGGGAGGTACAAAAGCCCTCACCAATGGTCAAAGGTCTCATCCCAGAAGTGAAGGAGATTCTGAATCCCTCTCCCTTTTTCAATTTTGACCATGAAATCCAAAAACTTAGAATCCTTGTACCCCTTTCAGAACTGGTCAAGCATGAAGATTTCAAAAGGAGCCTCTCTAAACTATTGCAGTCTGAACCTATGTCTCATCCCACAGACTCAGTGAATTTGCAAGATGAAAATCCAGTTGTCATATTAGGACCTTTGGTAGAAGATAGAGATGATTCCTCCCCTCCCTTCTACACTTCATTGAACATCCATGATAAGGTGTTCCATAACTTCTTAATGGATTCAGGAGAATCCCACAATCCTATGCCTAATATTGTCATGGAATAACTCGAGTTGGAAGTCACAAAAACCTACCACGACCTGTATTCTTTTGATTCCAGGAAACTAAAGTGCCTTGGGGTTATCACAGACTTGGTCGTGTCCCTGGTCCATATTCCAATGAAGAGCATAGTCATGGATATTGTAGTGGTTGATGTTCCCCCTAAGTTTAGAATGCTCCTATCTAGGTCTTGGATAAAGAGACTAGAGGGAACCTTGCAAATGGAACTTTCATATGCCACCATTCCTGCGTGCGGGGCTGAAAAAGGAGACTTTATAGGGAATCGTACCTCACGTACATCATCAATGATGAATAAAACCCCATCAACCATCCTATTTTTTCTTTGAACACTGACTTAGGATCCAACATATTGCATCTCGCAGATGCTTCTGAAGCTCCTCTTGAAATCAGAAAGAAACCCATTTATTTTCGTGAAATACCTCCCCCAACTACTTCTGTGTGGAAGATTTTCTTTGACGAAACCTTTTCTAAGGAAGGGGCTGGTTTTGTAGTGGTTTTTGTGTCACCTTGTCAAGAGGCTATACCTTTTTCCTGTAAGCTATAATTTGAAGCTACCAACAATGTGGCAGAGTATGAGGTTCTTGTTTTGGGTATAAGGGTTGTGAAAGACATGGGGATTGAAGATCTAGTAGTATTTGGAGATGCTAAACTAATTTTTCATCAGGTCAAAAATATTTATTAAGCCAAGCACCCTAGGGTTAAGACTTACAGAAATGAGGTGTGGGACCTAATTGGCAATTTCTTCCTAGCTTTCAACATTTCATTTATTCTAATAGAGGAGAATACTATGGCTGATTCTTTGGCTATCTCAGCGAGTCATTTCAACATCCCACTGCCACCTAAGATAAGGTATTATGTTGAGGTAATATATAGGCCCAATGTACCTAACAATATCAAGAATTAGAAGGTGTTTGAGGATGATCTTGAGATCAGAAAGTGTCTTGACTATGTTGATGAGTTCTCTACATTAAACATTGATTAGGATCATGATTCCGAAGGTGACCCTCATGCTGATGTATTTTTAAATAAAATTTCTAATCATCATATTGTGCAGCTCCCTAGAAACCAAATTCCAAAAGGACTAGTTCCTTTAGAAATATTGTTCGATGGGAATGATGTGGCAGTAAAGTTTAAAGGCCCAATTGAGAATGTTGATGTAGTTGAATGCAATATTGGTACAGAGGAGGATCCAAAGTTTGTCAAGATGTCAAGCAAATTGTCAAGGGAGCGGATAGCTAAGTATACTGAGCTATTAAAATAATTTTCTGATGTGTTTTCCTGGACCTATGAAGACCTCAAAATATACGAGACAACTCTCATTGAGGATAAGATCCCATTGAAAGAGGAGGCTAAACCATTTAGGCAGAAGTTAAGACCAATAAATCCTATGTTGCTGCCTATTATGGAAACGAAGGTAAAGAAGTTGTTGGATGCCCAAATAATTGTCCCTTTGAGATATTTTGATTGGGTAGCCAACTTGGTTCCAGTAAGGAAAAAGAGCGGAGAAATTATACTCTGTGTTGATTTCAAGAATCTTAACATAAGCTCTAAGAAGGAAAATTACCCATTTCCAAAGATGGAACATATATTGTAGAGGGTGACAGGTGCATCCAGGATTTCCATGACCTGTTTCCAAAGATGGAACATATATTGTAGAAGGTGACAGGTGCATCCATGATTTCCATGATTGATGGATTTCCTGGCTACAATCAGATCTTTTTCCTACCTGAAGATAGAGAAAAGATAGCCTTCACCACTCCTTGGGGCACATTCATGTATGCCAAAATTCCCTTTGGAGTGAATGTAGGAGAAACCTTCCAATGAGCCATGGACATCACCTTCATTGGAGAAAGAGACAAATTTGTGGTCATCTACCTAGATGACATAAAAATCTTCTCCAAATCTGATAAATAACATTGTCAACATCTGAGAAAGGTTTTCTCGAAATGCAGACGGTTTGGTCTCTCCCTAAATCCCAAGAAGTCTTTATTTGCCATGAGGGAAGGAAAATTGTTGGGACGCATTGTATCAGCTGAGGGGGCCAGGATTCATTCAACCAGGGTAGAAGCTATTCAAGCCTTATCACTTCCCAGATCTAAGAAAGAATTTCAATCCTTCTTGGGAAAAATCAATTTTCTGAGAAGGTTTGTTTCAAATTTTGTTGAATTGGTGAAGCACATCATAGCCATGCTCAGGAAGGGGAACAAAGTAAAATGGACTACTGATCCCAAAGAATCCTTCAACCAAATAAAAAATCATTGACCGAGGCACTTGTGCTGATCAGTCCTGATTATTCCAAGGATTTTCTGATTTTTTCCTTTGGTTCATTTGATACAATGGCAATTGTTTTACTACAAAAGAATGATGCAGGGTTGGAGCAACCTATTTCTTTTTTCAACAGATCACTAAGAGTCATAGAGGTTAGATATGGCATCATGGAGAAGTAGTCCTATGCTTTGGTGAAATCCCTCAAATCTTTTAGAGTCTATGTTCTACATTCAAAAATCATTGCATATGTTCCTTCAGATTCTGTGAAGGATATTATCACTCAGCCTGACATAGATGGAATGAGGAGCAAGTGGATTGCCAAAATCCTTGAATTCGATTTGGAGATAAAACCCACCAAGCTAGTCAAAGGCCAAGGTTTATCCAAGTTGTTGGTTGAATCTAATTGTAAATATTTGGAGGTTAACTTCATCAATTCTTTCTCAGAAAACTAGCAGGCTACGATGTCTAATAAAGGTCCTCAAGACAACCCCCCATTAGAAGAATGTGCTTGGTACAAAGATATCATATATTTTCTACAAATGTTGTGACCTCCAGATGGAATGGGAAAGATAAAGGCAAGATATTTAAAGCTCAAATCGATTAGATATTACCTTATCGACCAGGCTTTGTACTAGAAAGACCCTCTAGGAGTGATTTTGAGATGTTTAGACCCACGGGAGGCCCAAAATATTATGTTTGATTTTCATGAAAGCCTATGTGGGGGACATCAATTATGGAGAATCACAACCTACAAAATTATTAGGGCTGGGTACTTCTGGCCTACTCTGTTCATTGATGTCTGTGCGAAAATCAAGGCTTGCATCAAATGTTAGAAATTCTCTGGGAAGCAACAACTGAAGTCTCTTCCATTGAATCCTGTAGCAGCTTTAGGACCCTTTTAGTAGTGGGGCCTAGACTTTATTGGAGAGATTCATCCTCCTTCGTGTGTTCAACATAGATGGATCTTGAATGCCACTAATTACTTCACCAAATGGATAGATTCTATCCCCACAAGGAGTGCTTCTCACAAAGTAATAATTGGTTTTCTTGAAGATATTATAGCAAGGTTTGGTTGTCTAAAAAGGATTGTCACTAATAATGTTGCATCCTTCAAGGACGAGCCATTAATATATTTTTGTGAGAATTTTGGAATTTCATTGACTCACTCAACTCCTTACTACCCCCAAGGGAATGGACTGGCAGAGTCCTCTAACAAGAGCCTTATAAAAATTATCAAAATGTTGCTAGAAGACAACAAGAAGGCATGGAATTTAAAGCTCAATTTTTCTCTGTGGGATGATAGAGTGACAACAAAGAGGTCTCTTCACGCCTTTGCTTTTCAACTTGTGTATGGAGTTGAGGCCATCTTTCCTTCTCAGCTCGCATTGCCGATGGAAAAATTCTTCCAAGATTATGAGGGAGAACCTAATGACATCGTCAGGAGAATATTACAATTGGCAGAAGTGCAGGAAACCAGAGAGAAGCTATTGGACAAGGCACATGACCATTAGCAGAAGATAAAGCAGTCGTCTGACAAGAAAATAAGTAAGGATGATTTCCAGCTGGGGGATCTAGTACTCAAATGGGATGCACCCAAACAAGACAAGGGAAAACACGGTAAATTCGAAGCCCTTTGCATTGGACCCTTCAAAATTTCTAAAACACTTTCAAATAATAATTATAGGTTGCATAATTTGGAGGGTGACAAAGTTTTTAGTGGCCCTATAAATGGGCACTTCCTAATTTTATTTTTTTTAAAGCTGCAATTGGCATCCCACCATTGTAAATACCGTTCCCATTTTATGTTTTTTTTTTAAATACCGCTCCTATTTTATGTTTTTTTTTAATAGAGACCTATAGCCTAAATCTAAGACATCAGGAACTATTTGTTCTGGCAACAAGTAGGAGCATGCCATCTCCTGTGGAGTCAAATGTTATCATATAAACTTGTTAGAGTCTTTTGAATCTGTATTTTTTGCCTAAGTCTCACTTTTCTCGCCTCTCCTCCTTTGTAGACCCAATCATAAAGTTTTTTTCTTTTCGGCTTATAGTTTTCTTCTATTTTCCCCGGCCTGAGAGGTGTCAGAACTAACCCTTTATGTTGTCTCTAAGGTTGATCACTTCTCTCTCCTTGTCTCACATCGATATTTTTTCTTCCTAGCCCCTCACACCATCCAAGTATTTTTTACAGAGGCCACAACCATAAGCACAAGTGCAACACTTAGAGTGGCTTGATATGGACTTGAATCAAGAGAGCAAGAAAGTTAAGTTTGTTGGAGGAAATTTCATTTGAAAGTTCAAAGATCAACAACGAATTATAAGCGTGTGAATCAGGAGTTCAAAAAATTGTTGAAGTTGTTTGTAAAATATCAGAATCCCTGAAACCAGAAATCAGCAGGAGCCGTCTAATCTAGCAGGATGTGTGGCACCAAATCCAAACTACGGAGAAAGTCATTTCGAGAAAAACCGAAGTAGTATAGATTTCTTGGTCCCAAATGTCGAGCATTCATCTAGGTTGTCTGATCCAGTGGAGACATGTGGCACCTGAACTGATAAATCGCAATTTCGTGACTCATAGGTTTGATCATGGAGCACAACGCGAAGTAACAAAATGCGAAGTCGTGAAATGCGAAATCACGAAGCGCCTGGGAATTGGGCACATGGTCACTACCCACAGTCATATGGAAAGTGGGGATATAAAGAAGGACATGTGCCTATTAGGTGGCTGGTGACTAAGGTTATTTGGGTAGATGATCATGGCCATAAAATTAGAAGTAGGTCCGATCATCGATCTGGATGGTCCATTTCACAAGTTCAAGTATTGGGATATTTGGAATCGAGTGGAGTGAAGATTCCTGAAATATGAAGTCTCAAAATTTCAAAATAAGAAGCCCCAGGTCATGACCCGAGGTCACATGAAGCGATGGAGAGGAGACACTCCAAAATCCGAGGGCGCCCGTATTTTCACAGGGGAAGATCTACGTGGTCTCAAGGCACTGAGATTGGATTGAAGGAGTTGTGAACATCTCCTGGATCATTCATGTGTGTCAGGATCCATCTTGATCCCATTGAAAGTATTTAATGGAAATGGGGGAGGTTGTTTAAACCTCATCTCACCCCATAAATGGAAATCATGGAAAGATGATCGTGTAGGCAGACTATCAGCCAAGAGTTCCCCTATCAACGAATTCTCCTGCAAAGCCCATATTGATCTGAGATCATGTCTGACAGAAGAATGCAAGTGTAGATTGACAGATGAAGGCGCAGATGCAAAGTTTTGAATGTAATATTCAGGTCACATCTCTCATTGTGGAAATTTGTTCTGAGTATAAATACTTGGTTTTGATATTTTTTTATGGTGGATGGTAGAGCAAAGCTCCCATATTGTAAAGTTTTAAATGGAGCTTCTGGTTCTCTAGTTATGCGTTGTAGTTTGGGATTTCTTGTTTAATGAAAATCATATTTCTTTCTCCCTCTTGTTTCTCTCTGATACTAAAATATTTTTTGAGTGACTGATTCACATGAACTATTGTGATTGTATTATGATGAATGCTTGATCATTTTGTTGTTATAATTCTTTTCATTTTCTTTGAGATTTGAATTCAAGAAGATCTCATGCTTAAGTTTTTCTTCTTTGGGTTGTTGGAAGACTTGATGTCCATGACAGATCCCTACACTCTCCTCACCAAAGTCTTCCCTCTACTCACCCTTACTCCAACTTACTAACTGAAGTTAGATCAAGACCTCATCTGCTTATGCATGCCAGCCCAGTTTTCTGAGTTAAAGCACTATAATCCTGAGACTGCGTCCATTAGACCATCCTTAAATTTATTCATTGTGACATAAAAACTGATGGGTACTGGGCTTACCTCTGCTGCAATCCATAGGTGACTTCTAGTGATAACAACTTCATTTTCTGTTACATGTGTTTTATCATTTTAAATACTGTGTGTTTGTTGTTCATCATTTAATTGTTTAATTCCCTTTTTGTAGGTTGCTTGTAGGATATAGTTGTTAATGTGTTGTGTCTTTTAATTGTTAGTGAATGGCTTGCAAGCTACTAACCTTGTTCATGTGTTAAAATGATAAATTGAATTTCTTTAGGTTAAAATAGGGTAGTTAAAATAGAGTATTATTTAACACAGAGTACAAAGTTCTTTTACAAGTTTCGATGGATTGATAGTTGCGAGTTTTGTTAATTTAATTCTCAGTTCTATTCATGCTTTTCTTAATATATTTTTCTTATCAATCTTGTTGTAGTATGCTAATATAGAAGTAGGTTTTTTATTATGTTTTTACAAGCATTTTAATTTGCAATCTAAGTTTAATTATGAATTTAGCTTAGTTTAATTTATGAGATCTTAGTTCTAGATTTGAATAGCAATTTGTATGTAGAAGTTGAATTTGAATTAAGCTCTTAGTTATGAGTTTATAATATTGAAAATTTACTTAAGTTAATAAGAGTGCATTTGAATTAAGCATAATAGTGTTTTCTTATCATCGATGATTGATGCATGAATTGAGAGATCACATGGATTTTCAGGATAGTTGATATTTCTTCTATGATGGCTAAGCTCTCGTTAGATTGCTTGATTCATTCTTTTCATTTCTCCATAGAAGTTAATATTGAATTTATTCCTCTTGAGATATCACTAATTGTTAGATTCCATCGTGATGTCATAAGGGACTGAAGACATAATCATCGTCTTTGAAGTTTCTTGTTATTGTAGATTAAGAATAGCTTTTTATTAATTTTTGAATACTATCATGATGCTTTTGATTAAGTAGGTTAAGATTTCTCTTTGCAGATTAGAAATGATTATGAGTTTTATCTTAAGAATAGAGTTTACTTGCTAAATAGTTTTGATTAGTTACCCATTGAGTAGTTTTGATTAGTTTACTTGTTGAAGAAGTATTAATAGGTTAGTTGTTTTATTGATTACTTGCTTACTTTATGATGCTCATTAATTTGAATAGATTGATTAGATTAATTTTTTGTTGTTGTTTCTTATCAAGTAGAATATATTGAATAGATTACTTGTTGTCGCTCATTATATTAAATAGGTTAAATTGTTCAAAGTAGGGTTTTCATTTGCTTCTTTAGGAACAATCCATCGATCTATTGTTTAAAAGTTGCTTAGGGTAAATAGTTCAAGTTCCTTGATAGGGTTTGTTCATTGATAGTCTTTGCTTAAGTAGATTAAACTTTAGATAGACCATCTCCTTATTTAGATCATACCTCCTCTAGATTTTCTTCCTTGGCACATATAGTGCTACAACTCTAAGTTTACTTACCTCGGGTTGACAATTTAATTGAGGGATTTAGTGCATATAGAACACCCATCATAGATGTATCAAAGATATCACTTGAAGAAATTTTTTTGCATCCAAGAGCAGGTCACCTAGATCATCCTATCACTTTTGCAAGAAGTAAGTTATCAGACTCAGAGCATAATTACAACAAAACAAAAAGAGAAGGTATAGAAATGGTGTATGCACTACATAAATTCAAACACTACTTATTGGGAAAGCACTTTAAAATGTTCACGAATCATTCTTCCCTCAAATATCTAGTCAACAAGTCATTGTTGGGGGGGAGGACCTGTAGATGGCTATTATTGTTCCAAGAATTTGATTTCTAAGTAATAGTTAGACCAGGGAAACTGAATGCAGGACCATATCACTTATCAAGGATAACCAATGGAGAATAACCTACTAACTTAGAAGAAAAATTCCCTGATGTAGAATTATTTTTAGTGCAGATAGTTGATGAGTACTTTGTTGATATCATTGAATTCTTGAGCACATGAGTTGAACCAAAGGAGTTTAGTACCACATAGAAGAAAAACCTAGTAGTTAGAGCTACAAACTATCAACTAATTGCAGGTCATTTATACAAGTTGGGTGTAGATATCATTCTGAGAAGGTGTGTGTTGGAACATGAATGACCCATGGTTCTAGTAGAAKCTCATGAAGGTATAACTAGAGGACACTATGCAGGAAAGGATACCATGCAGAAGGTATTTTTCACRGGCTTACGGTGKCCAATAGTTCATAAGGACACAAAAGAATATTTCCATAACTGTGATGTCTGTCAGAGAGTTGGGAAACCCAATAGGAGGGACGAGATGTACCTAATACCATAAGTAAAACTTCAGGTATTTGACAAGTGGGAAATAAAAATTTTCGGAGCTATTAATCCACCAACAAGAAGGTCAGGAGAAAGATGCATAATTACTGCAAAAAAATGTTTAACTATATGGGTAGAAGCAACATCAGTCAAGGGTTGCAACACAAAGACAACAATGCACTTCTTATTTGAGCAGGTGATTACAAGATTCAGATGTCCGAGGATTTTTATGTACGAGAATGCCTTGAAAAAGATTTGTAAATTGAACATAGATGATAGGGATATAAAAATACTAACAATATTATGGGCATAGAGGAATACATGCAAGAAGTTGATAGGAAATACACCATTCAGATTGGTGTATGAACAAGAAGTAGTGGTTCCATTAGAAGTTTTGGTACTTAGTTTGTGCGAGGAAAAAATTATAAATATGACAGAAAGAGGCGCAGTACAAGAAATATTAAGTCAACTTATGGAACTAGAAGAAGATAGGATTCTGGTAGAATTCCACCAAGACATGAAGAAATCAAGGAACAAATCTTGGAATGACAGACACATAAAGAATAACAGATTTAAGAAGGGATATCTGGTTCTCCTCTATGAATTTTTTTTTTTGCAACATCTCGATTAGTTCATAATGCATTAGCTAGGGCCATATGAAGTGAAGTATGTCACATATGGAGGATTTGTGTAGCTAAAGGACTTGATAGGAAAAAAATGCAAGGAATGGTCAATGGTAGTCGACTGTAACTATATAGGGACAACCAACCTACTAAATCTCAGTAGTTGCAGTGTAGTAAGGAATCCATGAGTATAGTGTACTATAGAAGAAATTAGGAAAGAAAAATCATGAAAAGACATAAAAGGTAGAAAAAAGAGGAAAAACGAAGATAAAAACAAAAAAATGAAGAAAAAGCCAAACATAAGTAATTAGGAGGAATAAGTGATTCAGGAATAACATTGCACAATAATTGGTGAGACAAAATTTTGAATACTGCATGTAGGAAAATGGGACACTACACAAATAACAGGAAAAAGTGAAAAATAAGACAAAGCATTAATGATCAGGTCTATAAAAAGGGAAAAGCATGAGAAATTTAGACACTTATTGATTTTTGAGTGAATAGAGAGATAAAGAGTGCAACTTAGGTGAAATTGTGTGAGGAACATAGAAATTGACCACTCAACATACAACATGACACCTCCAAAGGTTGGTGCCCAAGGTGATATGTTAGGGTTACTCAATAGTTCGGAAGAAGGAAGGAAAGAATGACAGAGCCTAAATCTCAGTAGTTGCAGTGTAGTAAGGAATCCATGAGTATAGTGTACTATAGAAGAAATTAGGAAAGAAAAATTATGAAAAGACATAAAAGGTAGAAAAAAGAGGAAAAACGAAGATAAAAACAAAAAATGAATAGAAAAGCCAAACATAAGTAATTAGGAGGAATAAGTGATAAACATATAATTCATGAATGACAACACACATCGGACATAAATTGGTGTGACATAATTCATAAGACTACGCATAGGAAAATTAGACACTGTGCAAATAACTGGAAAAAGTGAAAAATAAGACAAAGCATTAATGATCAGGTCTATAAAAAGGGAAAAGCATGAGAAATTTAGACACTTATTGATTTTTGAGTGAATAGAGAGATAAAGAGTGCAACTTAGGTGAAATTGTGTGAGGAACATAGAAATTGACCACTCAACATACAACATGACACCTCCAAAGGTTGGTGCCCAAGGTGATATGTTAGGGTTACTCAAAAGTATGGAAGAAGGAAGGAAAGAATGATAGAGCCCCCAGGATGTTGTAGATTTGAAAGACATCACAACCTCGATGAAATATTCGATCAGTTCGACTAAGGTAGAGGATGAAACATCGATGATCGCACAAGAAGAACATCAAAACCTCGGTGAAAGATTTGATCAGTTCGACTAAGGTAGAGGATGAAACATCGATGATCGCACAAGAAGAAATAGGTCAGAGCTCAAAACACCCACAGTGAAAACCCTGACCTGGAAAAACCTGTAGAACCTAAGGGAATGAAGGGACAACAACAAATAAATTTCACATATGAGGTGTTGGTCAATGATATTTCAAACCAACCAAATACCGAAGGAGAGGAAGAATAAAATACATAAAACACGATAGAAATCCCCATAACCATCGGTCATAAAAGGAAGGCACCGAATGCAAAAGAGATCACACTACCTTACATCCTGGATATCATGGTCACAGTGGAGGATATGATGGGGAAAGTATCGAAGCTAAGATATGCTAACCATGATGTTAAATATGCGGTGATGTTTCCAGACCTTGCACTGGAAAATTATTTGAAGGACATGGGGGAGATAGGACCCTTTGGAAAACCCATCTTGGAGCCTAGGAAGTGGATTACAACGATATATAATTTAGGTATCATGAACCTGTTGGATATACCACATTTAGGGCACGGTAAAATTGTTGGTCTTTGTATCAAACAACTCTTGGATAAGGTACATGGAGTTATCCTGTGGATGGATAGAATGATCCCCATTGATGTTTCTTTGATTTCCATGGTTACAGGGTTTCCCACTTGTTTCACACAACCCGAGAGTACCTGGATAATAAAGAACGAGAAAAGGAAATTGCAGAGATAGTGAAAGAACAATTTGGAGCAAACATGGGGAACCACGGGATAGTCATAAAATACATCAAAGACTCTGCGACAAGGTTCACCAAAAATCTAATGGCTTGAAAATTGTGGGGGAAATGCAGAAAGGAAGAGGCCCCAACAAGATTCATAGTAGTACTCGTTCCATACTTGTTAAATCAGGTTTTGGTTGACTGCATGGATGCGCAGGATAATGGAACTGATTTCCATTATTCCTGGCTCCTCATACTCATAACTTTGGTAGGTTGGAAGGAACCAAAGTTCTTAGATTTTTTAGACAATAAGGGGAAGTGATATGAAGCGAGATATGAAACCCTCTATAAAGATAAGGAAAATAAGAATAAAAAAGAAAACAATGTAGTGTTTTCCATGTTTCTGGAAGACATGCAACATAAAACAAGAAATCTATGGAGTATTCCTATTCAGGTGGTTTGGGAGAATGAATGGATTGCTAGTTTTAAGGAATTGAGACATCACATGTGGATTCAGGCTACAAGGGACTTGAAGAAGAAGTGTATGGAAATTGGATACTGCACATCAAGGGAAGAGGTCGATTGGATTGTAAAAGATTGTCTGAAATAGTGGAAGGTGCTAGAAACAAAGAAATGAGCCAAACCAAAGGAACAATCAGAGGCAAGAACATCTAAAAACACAATTAGTCCAGCTGAAAACACTATAAAGGTTGCAGAGTGTGATTTGGCATTAGGAAGAAACACAACAACAAAAAATCCCAGGAAGAAATAAACAATGTCAAAGGTAGAGGTAAAGAGAGATGAAAAGAATGGAGAAACCACTCTGCCCAAGGAGGAGGATGCACATAATAAGAATACTGAGGTGCAAGACTCACAAAATAAGAGAACCAAAACATAGGAGGAGGAAACATGAAATAAAATAAAATACTATAAGAAGCTTCCAATAATCACAATTACAGAGGACGATGTTGAGTTAGTGGCAAATAAATTTCAAGACTGGGAGAAGATGTAGTACAAACAACAAAGGTAGAAAGGGAGGATATCACAGATAAGCTAGTGTAATTACATGATACTCTACAAAGGATGCATACTCCTACAACGTAACAATTTATAGTGCAATAGATAGAGAAGACACAACAGGCACCAAACAGTTCAATCAGTGGTGCAGGGAAGTGACACCTTCAAGGTCACACAACAAATGTTGAGAATTTATGAGGAGACAACACATAGGTTAGTTAGGGACATTTACTAACTTGAGATGGTCATGGCACAAATACCTAGCAAGTCCAATCCAGAGCCTGCGTAGATGCTACTAACTTGGAAATTGGTAGGAAGATTGCAAAAGTGCTACAAATTACATGTGATCAGTTTACCATGGAGAAAGAGGAGGAGAAGAGATGCACCAAAAAATTAGAAAAGGGTTTGACAGGAGTCTATAAAAACATACCATACTGCGCATAGGAGATGGAAGTCACACTAGAAGGAAAGTTTCAGAGGATTGCATAGCTCATGCATAAATACCAATAGGAGATCACAGAGCTCATGGAAAAATTGACTCCTACTACATCCCCATAATTCAAATATCAAAGAGAACAAAAGGATAATGCACACATTGACCATATTGTGTAGGAAGCTAAGGTAGTGGAAGAATTATATGACAAGACTACTCAAATAAGGACCATCATGGAAGAAGACGATAAAATACAACAACTAGACCGGAAGCAAGAGAAGATAACTGTAGACATTCAGAAATTAAAGAAACAACATAAGGAAATGGCCATCCTGGAGAGTATGAGGAGTGCGTAGGATATGAAGAACCTACAGGTAGAGCTGAAGGCTACATAGGTGGACAAGCAAGCAAGACAGGCTCAACTGGAGCCATTACAGTAGGAATCATAGGGGATGATAGAAAAATCGCAAGCATATAAATTGAAAGTAGAGAAAATACATGAATAATGTCGAGCAATGTTGTAAGAGTATGTTACAATGCAGAGTGTGGAAAATTTGGTAGAGAGGATTACACAAATTAAAGAGAAAGTCACTCAATTGGAAAAGGTGTTCCAGGAATTGCGACTAGCCATTCAGAATGTAAATTGAGGCTGAGTGGCTCGGGACGAGCCACATGTCAGTGTTGGGGCCATGTTAGCACATGCTTATTTTTGGAGAGAAAAACCTATTTGTGGGCGCAGGCCTATTTTGGGAGAGAAAATCCTATTTTTGGGCACATTCCTATTTTGGGAAAGAAAATCCTATTTGTGGAGTGCACGCCATATGTGGAGGAAAATCAGCATGCAGAAGATGAAGGAAAAGCAAAATGAAGAAGATGAAGGGAAATCAACATGTGAAAGATGGAGTAAAAGTAGTGGCACAAATGCAGACAAACCTAGCCATGGTAGGGTTAGGGTTTTAGATATGAATGTAATGGCTATAAGCCAATAGAAAAGTAAAAATAAAGGCCTAGGAGGTCTAGTAGAGGTTGGTCAAGGAGAGAATAGTTTTGGTCTAAATAAGTTATTTTTCTACGGTTACGTCACCGGTTGTGGAGACTGGTGTGGTCTAGTGCACCTCACGGATGAACCTCATTCTACTTTCTGATTGTAATCATGAAGAATGTAATCCACACAACATAGATTTTGCATAATGATGAATAAAAGACATAAGAGACATATATTTGTGGACGTAGCCCTAGGGTGGGTAAACCATGAGAAATCTACTATTTTTATGTGTCTAAATGGTTTTTTTATTGTTATGTTATTTATCAGTTAAAGAATGAATGGTAAAGTTAGATTATGACAACATGCATGCATAGTTTGATTAATGAGTGAATACTAGATCTAAACAAATGGATAATAAACGTGATGCATGAGGAAAAGGAAAAAAATACAATCCTAATCCCTTCCCTCACTGCAGACATCTAGGTCTTGCAGTCCCCCATAATATATCTCTAGTGAGACTATGTTGTGCACCCCGTGCGTAGGATTGTCGTCTGGTTTACCAAGAGGGCTGGTAGTTTGAGGGTTTTTTTGGAAACTTTTGAGATCATAACCTGGTTCAGCCCAAGCGTCCAACATACATCATTTGAAACAACCATATGTACAAGAAGAAAATTAGTAATGAGTTAACAACAACTAAATAAAGGTAGTAAGAAACTTTTCATTTAATCTACACTTCCAATATCATCATCCATACATAACACTTTCCATCATTTTCATTCATAAATTCTTCTCTTTCCTTCTTATCATTCATCAATAACACTTTCTATATTCAACATTTTACATTTTTCTCCATTTGTTTCAATAAAAGCGACCTACATGGTTATCCTATAGATTTATATTGGATCATCCTATAGGATTCTTCAGGATCATTTCAATGAATAATAATAAGAATTTAAGAGACAAGACCAACACTAGAAATGTAATTGCTAGCATCAAAAACATTGTGAACTTATTCAACTATATCTACATTAAATGCATGTATCTAGATAACAAAAATACATTTCTACAGGGTACTCTGTATCCTATAGAAAATATTTAGCATAAAAAAGATACAGTTTTACATGATACTCTATATCATGTAGAACACATTAAATCCATGATACTTCATATCTCTCTCTATAAAAGGAAATTTGTAGCACCCATAAAAACAAGGAAGACTTCAACACCAATATCAAGAAGAGGATCTGAACATCATCAAGCTAGTCATCAACAAAAGAATGATGACCAACAATGTAGCCTATCATTCCTCCAACAACCTGCAAACACAGATTAGATACATACAAAGGTAACATAGGTAACACAAACATATGTCCGCTTAAACATTCATTAAGCCTCACATAATTATATGCACACTTATTTTATATGGATAAAACATGTATAAAATTCTAATATGATAATGAGAAATAGGAGGTTCACCCATCTCGTTAGTTGGGGGTGGCCATAGTTCATCCCAAGGTTCAATTAATACATTAAGATAAGTGAGCTAACTTGTGGATCATTCAAAGAGTCATTAAAGACTACAAGGTATGAATTAAGGGGTACTTAAGCCATTAGGTTGACAATTGTGACAAGACAATAGTCTAATCTGAAATTTGGGGAATAACTCAAAGTAAAAGGGTAATCATAGCACCATTTAGAATTTTTGAGGAAAGAAGGGTGAATTTGAGTTGCACTAAGTAAGGAGATGAGTGTACGGGCTAGGTGTTGGCCCTTGGTTATGGAAGTAAGAAAATATCAAGGAAGAAAAGGAAAAATGTGAACTACGTGGAAGACATAGTGACTGTTACTGGGTCGAAGTGAGAAAAAGAGAAGAAAAGATGGAGCGAAGTTCGATAAAGCAAGAAATTGGATGAGGAGATCGAGGATGAAATATCGGCAAGGAAGAAGGATCATGGAAAACTCAGCAAGAAGAGAAAACCACTGTTGGATGCTTTGAAGAACCGCGCGAGAAGGAAGGAAAGACGGGATGGTGAAGCCCTAAAAATGCGAGTCAAGTTGAACTAGGGTTTTAGACACTTAGGTTTTTTGTATCTAGGGATTTGACACCTAGGTTTCGGCCTAAGGCTATCGGTGAGATATTGTAATATATAAATAAAGGTCAAGAGGACCTAGGTGGGGTTGTTGTCATTATTGTTGTTGTTATTGTGGGTTAGTGTTGTTTCTATTAGAAGAGATTGTGTTGTGAGGAGAGATTTATATTGAGAGAGAAGTATAGTATCATGAGAGCAGTCTATGTTGTAAGATATTTAGCTGGGTGCGAAAATCAACCTTGAAGCTGGGTGCACAAGGAAGGGAGGAAGAGAGACAAGAAGAGAAGATCTGCTAGCTAAGAATGCAGATTAGAACTGTATGCTTCCATCTTAATATATTATAAATCACAGTTATGTGGATATAGCCCTAGAGAGAAGGTGAACCACGTATATCTTGTGTCGCGTGTGATTGATTCTCTGTTCTTTTTCATTTGAGATGATGTTATTATGATAATGTGTTAGATCTGAGATATAACTTGCACAGTAGGTTGTAAGAAGATAAAGAATACTATATTGTTGTGTGTTGGTTGCTATGAATTCACTTTGCATTCCTTCTGGTTGTAGACATCTCTGTCCTGCAACCCCCTCATAGCTACTTCGGGTGAGACTACATCTACCTCACAAGTGTTGCCAAAAGGGCTAATAGTTAGGGCTTGTTGGTGCGCTCTTGGAGCTAAACCCTGGGTCTACCCTTGTGCCAACAAATGGTTCTGTTTCCGAGACATGAATCTTCTTGAGGGAATGCCAAGGTGGTTTCCATCAAAGACAAAGATTCAAAAGTGGGTAGAAGATCAAGAAAAGGACTTCACTGAAGCCTAGAAAAAGAACCCTAATCTTAGTATAGAGGATTGGTTGGAGAGATATATAATTACTGATATACACGAAATTTTCTTTGGAGGAATCCATCAAGAGCTATACAAGTGGTTAGCTAGGTTAGTAGATGTCGAATTTCAGATCCGATCTAGGCCACCTGTGGTTTGGACGTTGACACTGATAAAGAAGGTCAAGAGAGTTGATAACGCCGTGTCAAGAGTAGTAGATCATTGGTTTGATAGCACCATTGGAGGGTATATCACCGATTTTGTTGTTGACAGAGTAGAGTCATATATCCAAGTCGAGAGGTATTTCTTCAAGGGACCCAGAGGAAAATTTTTACATTTTCTAAAGTTGAGGATCAAGATGCTATTGCATGAGAAGATCATATTGAAGATACAGTAGTTGGTCAGATTCGAAAAAGGTAATGTTTAAGAATTCGGACAGTGACAACGACATAGAGGCTGGACATATGAGTAGTGGCATAGAATTCAGAGAAGTTCATCTTGTGAACTTGTTTAAGTAGAACTATAGGGAGGAGGGTTTCTACAGTGGAGAAGAGGCAGATCTAACGGATAAAGAGAATTCATAACCCATTAGGGAAGAGGAAAAGGAAGTTGAAGAACCTCGTCGGGAAGAGACAAAAACATCAAGAACTGCGCAGACCATTGAAGTAAGTACTATCACTTCTCCTGTTGTTTCAGAAACACTAAGAAATCAGAATAGTGAGAGTCGCCAAAGTCCTTAGAGTACTATTACTAGTAGTTCAACATATACTCAGACATGAAACCTAGGCATCTCTATGCTATATGAGATGAATCTCCCTATCTTTAGGGGAGATGGAGCTAAAGATCCTGATCAACACTGGTTCCTATGTGAAGCCATATGGGATATTAAGAATGTCACTGACGAAGATATTAAAAGAGCTCAGTTCAATACTACCCTAAGAGATTGCGCACTGAGTTGGTACATGAATCTTGTCCAAGGAATTGCACAGCCTAAGCCACTGAATGAGATTAATAATGCATTGATTGTAGAGTTCAAGAAACCCAAGTCAGATTCACAATGTATTACGGAGTTGAAATATATTAAACAGAAATTAGTTGAACCTGTTTGGGAATTCGAATAGAGGTTCAATATCCTAACAGGACAGTTGAATTTTCAGATTCCATATGAATAGAACAAATAATGTTTCATTGCTTCCCTTTTACCACACATTAGAGTTCCTCTGATGCAACAGAAGACTGCTTTACAGGCTAAGGCATTGGAGATCTCCATGAAGCTAGAATCCCCCCCTATGGGATAATCCAGTTCAGGTATGAGTCAAATCTTGAGTCAGCTAACTAGTTTGTCTCTGTAGGTCAAAGATATGAAGAAAGACAAGGGAAAAGATAAAAGAGAAGAAATCTGGTGTGTCAGATGCAGATCAGAAGGCATGACAAGGAACACTATCCCTTATAACATGAATACTTGGCCTCTGGAGCTATGATCCCCTTGAAACAAGTTACCCTACCTTGGTGTGAGGTATGAAGAAATAGACATCACCCTGGTGAGTGCTACTACATGAAAAAATATGTTCAGACACCCACAAATTTGTATTGCACATTTTGTAATTATGTGGGACATTCTGATAGGGATTGTAGGGATTACTATCTCATGCATGAAAGGTCAATGAATATATAAAATATTCAAGGTGAAGTACACCAAGAAGGAAACCCTACTGTTATCAGACTAATCGGTAGGTTCGGACACTAACAGATCTCCATAGATCCACTTGGATCTAGAACAAAATAGGAGAGGACATGACTCTTTCCCTAAGTTACGACCATTGAATTAACTAGGAAGGAGGAACAAGTGACATACCTTTGTATCTCTTCCTTAAGTCTCTGTTGCTCCCACTTCACTCTGGTGCTCTCGTGAGGTCAAGACCAAGACCACACAAACCAACCAAAGTGAAGATAGCAAAATGTATTCAATCGTCAGCTTATGCATATGATCAAAGAATTACACAATAAAGTAAGAGTGACTTTATGGGAAAAGGACATGTCGTTGTATCATATTAATCGAAAGTAGAAGATACAACCTGATCGCCTTGATGTCGCAAGCTTCCTTTCGATGACTCTTGGTTCCAACACACACACTTGCTCGGTCCTGGCATGAATAAGATCCAATTCCTCTTGATAGACATACTAGAGTCTCCAAGTTTCTGTTCAAGATGGGTTCTTCACACAATTCCTTCACCAATTCTTCAATTAATCTTTCTTAACCTTTTCCATTAGAATCCTTTAAATATATAGGAGAGGGTGAGATGGTTACATGGATGAGAATGATCCCACCAAATCAGGGAAACTAGTAAAATGACAACCATACGAATGCCAACCCATTTTCTAGAAGATTCCCTTCTAGAACCCTCGAGACTTCTTCTCTTTTCCAAGCTTGAAAACAATTTTGCACCCTATGTATACAGCATAGTGCGAGAATTCCGCACCCTAGTTGAAGGTGGCCAGTGAGAATGGGTCATTCTTGCACCCTAGGCTATAAGCAGTCTACGAACTCACTTTGAAAATATATTTTCTGGAAGGAGATAAATGCCACTTTTCTCAGGAGAAAGTTCTTGTTGGGAGCCTGAGTACACCATTGTTAATACATCACCAAGGTGACCAAAATCATGTGTAACACCTACACAGTATAAATCCCCTAGGAGAGGAAACTTCAACCTTCATGGTGGATACAGAGGAAGAGGAAGAGGAGGAGGTATAGGTAGAGGTTGAGGACATATAATTTGTTATAACTATGCATAGCCAGGACACTTGGCAAGGGACTGTCAGAACCCTTGTACGACTTGCAACTATTGCAACTCTTTCAAGCATGTTATCGAGGAATGTCCAACATTGCTGGACAAACTTCAAGATAAATGGGGACCTTAGCAGAACCTGCAGATACAATTGATCAAAGAAGAACCTCGCAGAGAAGACCCTAGATTCATTGTTATCACTAGAGGAGGCCTTGTTACAGGAGAAGACAAAATGACCCAAGGAAATATTGTAGAAGAATCAGGAGTCAAGAAAGCTACAGAAAAGACAAACTTTTGATGCAAAGAAAGAAAAACAAATGTTCGAGGAGGAAAGAAGATAATTCAAGGGAGACTAAGTCTCTTCATCGAAGACATGACCAGAAGTAAGAGAATGTGGAATGCCTCTGGAATTCGATCAGTCTGCTTCGCCCGGAGATGGGAAAGAAGCAAGTAAACTTGTCAGTTTCTTGTATACATTTATAGAGTTGATTAAAGATGAGAAATATATACAAGAACTGCAAAATTTGATTAGACAGTATGAGATAGGAATGTTAGATCCTTTACTAAATAAAAAAGTACATCAACTATCCAAGAAGAGAAGGACAAATAAGGAATTACACTTGAATTCTCAAATTGGAGAGTATGATACAGACTATGTGGTCCTCAACTTAGGGTCGGAGGTTAATGTCATGACGAAGTAGACCTGGACACTGATGGGAAAACCTAATTTGATCTATTCCCCTATTAGGCTTAGGATGGATAATTAGCAGGTAGTAATCCCCTTCGAAATGTTGGAACATGTCTCTGTGGACATCAATGGAGTGAGGACGTTTCAAGATTTTGAGGTGATTGAGATAGTTGATGATAGATGTCCTTACCCTGCACTATTAGGAATTGATTGGGATTTCAATAATTCCACTGTGGTTGATTTAAATAAAAACGAATGATGTTTGAAGGATATGACCTTAGGTTCATTGCACCTTTAGATCCAGATGAAGGTCAGCGATACACAGAGTCCATTAGAGAAGAAGTCCATGCATATGAACTGGAAAACATATACAAACTAAATTCCAGACAGTAGGATTACATTAATCCTATGGGAAATGGAAAATTAAGCTAGAAAAGTGACAACGCGTGTTCATCAAATTCAGAAGAAGCACTGGAAAACTAGCAGAAAAAAATGTATGAAGTATCTACAAGGAGATGCGCTAGACTAACCAAATAAGTTTGATGGATCGACACAACAATAAGTAACTTACCCACCTTTGATGGCCTGAATCCTTTATAAGCCTTCTTATCAAACTTTGAAGAAAGTGTACCAATGAAACAAATATTGTTGGCAATGGATGAGGCCCTAAAATCCACACCAACAAGATGGTGGGGGACACACAAAGACAACATTACAGATTCGGTACAATGTCGTACTTTGATGACAACACAGTTATCAACGCAAGTAGAAGGTTGTGAAGTTAGGTACATAGGTAAAAGCTTCCCAAAGGACCATGTGCGAAGCTGGGAGGAATCTTGGAGCAATATTCCTCAAGAGCAGTGGGTGCACAAATTCATTAACACACTGAACACCACCCCTATCAACTGGTATCTTCAAGCAGAACTGCTCCTCGTCACTACAGATTGGAAAGGTATGAACCATAATTTTGTAACTACCTTCTTATTTTAAATCCAATATCCTTCAGTAGACCAAGCATTATAGATTGTAAGAAATAAAGTGTTTGAGGACCCTTTAGAGCAAGAAGAGGATGAATGGACTGCGCCTCTCTAGAAACCGCAAGGCTGTTACAACATCAATGTTGTTGAAGGAGATGATCCTAGGAAGGTGAACATCGCCGAAACAGAAGGCCAAAGAGACATAGAAGGACCATGAGTTGAGATACCAATTATTGCATGGTCGATCAAGATCAAGAAAGTCAATATTGGAACAGAGAAAACACCGAAGCTTGCAAATGTTGGAGATTATTGGGATGCTACCACTATTGACAAGATTACAAAATTACTACATGAATATCAAGATTTGTTTCCAACTAAGTTCATTGATATGAAGGGAATTAAAGGGACTATGGGAGATATGAGGATCCCTTTGAAGCCAGATGCATGACTAGTCAAACAGAAACCCTACAGATTCAACCCTAAGGAGAAAGTGAATATTGAGCTCGACAAAATGCTAGAAGCAGGGATCATAGAACCTGTGGATGAATCATAATGGATAAGACCTATGGTGGTACAAGACAAGAAGATAGGAGAGATCAGGATCTGCATAGATCTCAGGAAGTTGAACGATGCATGTTTGCATGACCCATTCCCTACGCCATTCATTGACGAAGTGTTAGATAATGTAGGAGGTCAAGAAGTATATTCTTTTATAGATGGATTCTCAGGATACCATCAGACTTGGATTGCCAAGGAAGATACCCATAATACCACATTTGCAATAGAATGGGGATCCTACCAGTATACAGTGATGCCGTTTGGATTGAATAATTCCCCATCCATGTTTTACAGGGTGGTGGTCGAAGCATTCAAGGAGTTTCTACATAAATTTCTAGAAGCATACTTTGATGATTGGACTGTTTTTAGTTTACTGAAGAATCATATCGAATGTCTAAGGCTAATGCTGGAAAAATGCAGACAGTGTCAGATTGCCTTAAACCTGAAGAAGTGCATCTTATTTTCACCATTTTGGAGTGTTATTAGGTCATATTGTATGCAAGCAAGGATTGTTGGTAGATCCATCTAAAATTTCCATCATAGTTGATCTACCCCTTCCTACTTCAGTCAAATAGATGTTCACTTCTCTGGGACACACATGATATTATAGGAAGTTCATTAAAGGCTATGCCCAGATTACAACACCCATGGAGAAGATTTTGAAGAAGGACTATCAATTTCGCTGGATAGAAGAATGCCAGCAGAGCTTTGACACACTGAAACAGAAAATGGTTACTGCGCCTATTCTGGTTTTCCTAGACTGGAGTAAGGAGTTTCACGTGCATGTTGATGCATCTTCTATTGCATTAGGAGTTGTGTTAGAAAAACTAGGAACAGGAGACATTGACCACCTGTTATCCTTTTCTGGCAGGAAGCTATCAACAACTGAGATTAATTACACCACTACTAAGAGAGAAGGATTAGCCATGGTGTATGTGCTGTAGAAGTTCTGCCACTACTTGTTGGGAGGACACTTTAAAAAGTTTACCAATCACTCTGTGCTAAAATACCTAGTCAACAAGCCAGTGTTTGCGGGGATAATATGCAGATGGCTTCTGCTATTTCAGGAATATGATTTTGAGATCGTAGTTAAGCCAAGGAGAATGAACAAATGTCACGATCACTTATCGAGGTTGGAACATGGAGAAGAACCTACTAGTTTGGAGGATACACTGTTGGATGCACAATTTCTAGCCATTAGAAAGATTGATGATCACTTCACAGAAATAGTCCAGTTCCTGTCAACAGTAATGGCACCTAGTGAGTATATAATAACCCAGAAGAAACAACTAGTAGTGTGTGCTGCAGACTTTTCACTTATAGTTGGACAACTATACAAAATGGGACCTGATGAGATATTGAGGAGGTGTATTATGGAAGCAGAGCGACCAATGATCCTCACCGAAGCTCATGAAGGCATCGTAGGAGGACACTACACAGGAAAAACAATTGTGCAAAAGGTTCTTAGAGCTGGCCTTTGGTGGCCTACCTTACACAGAGATGCCAAGGACTATTATAGAGCCTGCGATGTATGCCAAAGAGTTGGGAAACCGTCCAGAAGATATGAAATGATGTTAGCACCATAGATGACCCTATAAGCATTTGAGAAATGGGCCATTGACTTTGTAGGACCTATAAACCCACTAGGAAAATGCATAGGAGCAAGGTACATAATCACTGCGACAGAGTACTTGACTAGATGGGCCAAAGAAAGAGCAKTCAAGGACTGTAGTGMAACTACAACTACACACTTCACATTTCATGACATCATAACCAGGTTTGTATGCTCAAATATCCTTATGAGTGATCAAGGCACACATTTCATCAATAAGACAGTCGAAGCCTTGACTRAGGAATTTCAAGTTCATCATCAAAAGAGCACACCTTACCATCCACAAGTGAATGAGATGATTGAAGCATTGAACAAGATCTTGGAGAYAGTGTTGATRAAGATTTGTAGTGTGAACAGGGATGAATGGGATTCAAGAGTACCAACAGTACTATGGGCCTATAGAACCACTTGCAAGAAGCTAACAATGCAGACCCCTTTTAAGTTCGTTTATGGCCTCGAARTCGTTTTCCTAATGGAATATTTGGTACCAATATTAAGAATCACTTCCCTTACAGAAATGGAGGACAWTGGCGTTGTTCAAGAGAGGCTTGCACAGTTGGTTTAACTTGAAGAAGACAAATTCATTGCAGGATTCCATCGGCAGGTCCAGAAACAAAGAGAGAAGGCCTACCATGATAGGCATATCAAGAAGAAGGCATTTAAGCAAGGTGATTTGGTACTAGTATATGACAGTAAGATCATGAAACATCCAGGGAAGTTTTGAACACATTGGATTGGGCCATATGAGGTTGCCTATGTTACAAAAGGAGATGCGCAGTTGAATAATTTGAATGGATAATAGAAGGAAGGTTTGGTGAATGGGAGCTAGTTGAAATTGTATTATGACAACCAACTGCCTAGCAACTCTCAGTAAAAGCATGAGGAAAAGGGTCTAGGTACTAGGTACAGTTGAAACTCGGTAATAGTCATAGAAAAGACAGTCTACACAAGGAAGTAAAGGAGGCATAGAGTAGAAAGAAAAGGCTTCCCTGCGTAGTCTGAAGACAAAGTAAATAAGAACGATCAGATATGAAGTGCCTCAAGAAAAGTCACAGGTGAGTGTTGTCTATTGGCCCTTGGTTATGGAAGTAAGTGAATATCAAGGAAGAAAATGAAAAATTCAAACTACGTGGAAGACACAGTGACTGTTACTGGGTCGAAGTGAGAAAAAGAGCAGAAAATATGGAGCGAAGTCTGAGAAAGAAAGTAGTTAGATGAGGAGATTGAGGATGACATATCATCAAGGAAGAAGGATCGTGGAAAACTCAGCAAGCAGAGAAAACCACCATTGGATGCTTTGAAGAACCATGTGATAAGGAATGAAAGACAGACTGGCGAAACCCTGAAACTGTGGGTCAAGTTGACCTAGGGTTTTAGACACCTAGGGTTTTGGTATCTAGGGATTTGACACCTAGGTTTCAACCTAAGGCTATCGGTGAGATATTGTAATATATAAATGAAGGTCAAGAGGATCTGGGTGGGGTTGTTGTCATTATTTTTGTTGTTATTGTGAGTTAGTGTTGTTGTTGTTAGAAGAGATTGTGTTATGAGGAGAGATTTCTATTGAGAGAGAAGTATAGTATCGTGAGAGCAATCTGTGTTGTAAGATCTTCATTTGGGTGCGAAGATCAACCCTGCAGTTGGGTGCGCAGGGAAGGCAGGAAGAGAGAGGAAAGAGAGAGAAGAAGAGAAGATCTGCTAGCTAAGAGCGCATATCAGAACTGTATGCTTCGATCTTAATATATTATAAAGCACAATTTTGTGGATGTATCCCTGGAGAGAGGGTGAACCACGTATATCTTGTGTCACGTGTGATTGATGCTCTCTTCTATATCATTTGAGATGTTGCTATTATGATAATGTGTTAGATAGGATATATAACTTGCATAGTAGGTTGTAAGAATATAAAGAATACTAGATTGTTGTGTGTTGGTTGATGTGAATCCACTTTGCATTCCTTCTGGTTGTAGACATATTTGTCCTGCAACCCCCTCATAGCTAATTTAGGTGAGACTGCATCTTCCTTGTAGGTGTTGTCGAAAGGGCTAGTAGTTAGGGCTTGTTGGTGTGCTCTTGGAGTTGAACCCTGGGTCTTCCCTTATGCCAACACAAGTGTTAGTGTTAGAAGTCACTCTTGGATTGCTTGCAAGAGCAGAGCCTGACACCCATCAGTTTAATGTCACGATTTGTTTATAAGGAGTGACCGAATGGAAGAAAACTCGAAACAATATCGTCTCAACTCAGAAACTAGGCCAGGAATGCACGGGCGAGTGAGGTCTTAGATAAACTTCAAACAATGAGTTGTATTAAGGGTGAGTAGGGGGAAGACTTGCATGAGAAAAGTGCGAAGGTCTATCATAAACATCAGGTTTGTAACAGACTGAAGGAGAAAGCATTTGAACGCAAGATCCTCTTACATTCAAACACAAAAGACTAGAGAATACAATAATGTCACAACAAATCCTTTATCATAACATCACTGCAACAATCCACGTGAATCATTCGATCATGAACTCTCTGATATGAGATGAAAACATAGATGGAAAAAGGAGAATTGTTTGTCATAAAACAAGAAATCTCAAACACAGATACACAACCCAGAGAACTAGGATGTTTGCTAAAACTTTACAGTCGAGAGCTTAGCTCTACCATCGATAGATACAAAAATGGCGAAAACTCCTTCATATACTCAGAACAACAACAACAATGGAATCAAGACACTGCATTGAAAGCTTTGCGTCTGCATGGCTTCTGACAGTCAACATCTGAAAGATCGTGCAACTTATGTCAGATGCAATCTAACTCTTGACAGTTCCAACGACGAATCGACGTGCATTTAATTCATTGCCATGCTTTCCCATTATGGCGGAGGCAATGTCTAACCACCACCAACCACTTCAATAACTGCTTCATCGGGATTGAGGATGGCCCGACCAACTCGGCACCTTCGGGACGTGGAGGGCCTCCTGCGCTGCCACCTGGAATAACTGACTGGCTTAAAGAATAGGCATGGAGGCTAGC
>SNQJ01S0110154.1:0-14219 GCA_010110895.2 Picea sitchensis
ACATTTCATCTGTTTACACCATATTCAAATTCATTGTAAAATTACCTTGAATAATCCCTCCAAGTTAACAGATTGTTGTTTTTCCATGTTTTCATTGCCACTAACACGTCATGAGAGACCATCATTAGCTTTCACCCACCCACCAATAAAAAAAATGTTATGATAATCAAATCCAAAAGGATCACTTACATTAATTTCATGGATGGAAATAACAACTTGGAGGAAGTGACTTCATACAAATATCTCATAATTGATCTTCATCACAAGATCAAAGAGAAATTTAGCATTGAGAAAATGATGAATAGAGGGTAGAAAGCTCATTATGGACTTGAAAATAGTTGTAATTTAGTGGACCTTTGGATTTTGGATAAGAATAAATACCTCTTTGAGACTATTGTAACTCCTATTATCTTGTATGGTTATGAAGTTTGGGGTTACAAGATCTCTAGAGAAGCATGGAGAAAGATAGACAAATCCAAAAGTGTTTTATAACTTATAATCTAAAAATTAAAAGAAATACACCATATCCTATCCTCCTCACAAAAGTATTACCCTTATTGAGAGCATAATTAAGACTGGGTATTTAGAATAAGATAAACAATGCCGAAGACAAGAGGCTTACAAAGGTTGCTTCAAAATCCAGTCAAAACCACCTACAACTCAAGCAAGGTTGGCATAATGATGACAAGTCTTGGCTAAATTATTAGGGTATTGAGGAAGAGGTCACTCTGCAAAATAACAATATTATCCAAAATATTATTACATATAAATTTAAGAAGAAATTGTGGTGCAATAAATAATTAGAGGATAATAGAAAATTAAGATACTACAAGGAGGTGATCAACTATAATCTACAATACCAAAAGTATCTCTCAATTTTAACTCGCATAAGGAACAAAATCAACATTGTTAAAATAGAAACAAACTTTCACAACCTCCATAGTGTAATAGGGCATTGGAAATTTCCTAAAATATTCCAGGTCAAAATAAATTGTCATCTTTGTGACACTAAGAGGGTTGATGAAAATCACTTTCTCTTAAAATGTCCTATGTACACCCAAGTTAGATCTCAATTTAAAAATACTTTTTACAATACCGACCTTCCTAACCATTTAACTCATCAAAACTATGATGATTTATGAATGCTTCTCTTAAATATTTTCGAGTGCAAAAATAAAATTATAAGGAAAACCAAGTAATTCCTTACCTTCCCTTTTTAAATTTGATAAACCAATGTTAATATAAGTGGATGTTAATCATCATCATCATAGAATTACTTATTTATTTGTTTTACTTAACCCACTTGAGTAAACACACATATTTCTATTAGAATGGAGATTTTCATAGTTTATAATCATAGTGATAAAATTGTTTAGAATAAAATTGAGTGAGAGTGTCAAAACCTCTTAAGTGGACACTCCACTCATCATCAAAAGATTAATAAAGCATTTCAAATGGACATTCCACTCTTTATCGATAATGAAAACTTTGAAATATAAAGTATCAAAACATCTCAATTTTGAGTGGACACTCCACTCATAATTAAAGATAGATTTGAAAGATATCTCTTTCAAAACTATCTTTATCATTTATTGATAAATAAATTTCCACTAAAATGTTGAGAGGTTTTGATATTTTTTTCCATAAAATTTTTTACCTCTACATATTTCTACATAACTATAAAACAAAATATGTTACTAAATTGTATGAAAATTTAAAATTATACACCAATATATTTTTAAAAGACCTGTAATTATGAGTTAAATATCAATATTATACTTCCACCAAACTAATACATCAATATTCACATGAAAATAATAATGTTTAAAAATAAGCAATCATTTTAAAAATATTACTTAAAAAATAATATAAAGAATTTAATGATTTTACATAACATTGACAACGTTTCACCTACATATCACCATTTACATTAAAAACTAATATTTAAAGGATCCTTATTTAAAAAACAAAAAAAAATTGTTTAAAAAAAATAAAAATAATAATTGTGCAAATAATAATGGTAAAAAAATAGCCATTACACAAGAAAGACAAAATTAAAAAGTTGTCCAAAAACAATCATTACACAAGAAAGATAAAATTAAAAAGTTGTCCAATAAAATTAAAAAGTTGTCCACAAAACAATTATTATACAAGAAAGATAAAATTAAAAAGTTGTCCATTGTTTTAACAAACATATGAGACAATTATATAGAGTAATTGTAGGTTCAATGAGCGAGGACATCCAGAAAAAACAAGCAGGCAGAGACCATATAATACGCTGAAATAATATTAAATCATCATCACCTTGTATTATCAGTCATAAAAGTATCTATAATTAATTAATAAATAAATAATAACCAATAATTATTTTATGAATTTGATTGTAGTTATTAGGTTTGAAGGGCTTATATATCTCTCATATGAATATGGTATGTCTACGATATTGAGTTAAAAAAGAAAAACATTCATAAAAATGAAAAACAAAAAATATCAAATCACAATAATATATATATTTTAAAATTGTTGGGAGTCTTTTTTATCTCTATGGAAATATGATAGCTTTCTAGACTTGGGATATTGAGTAAAAAAAAAAAATCATAAAAATAAAAAATATCAAATCACAATAATATATATATTTTAAAATTGTTGGGAGTCTTTTTTATTTCTAAGGAAATATGATAGTTTTCTAGGTTTGGGGATTGGGGAATGTATTTAAGAATGTTGTTGAAGCTTATGCCTTATGAAAAGGTGCTTGTATTGTTAATGGATGATATGTCATTGAAATTGTGGTTTTTTGAGATTCAACGATGGTTGTCGGAGAGATCATCAAGAAAGCTCAAAGTGGCAATAATGTTTTCAATGATATTATCTCTATCACCCTCTCTCTTATTGAAGGCTTAAAAAATTTAAGGATTTTCCACATTAAAATGGACCTAAACTCACTTGTGAACCATTTGGCTAAGATTGGGTTGAATTTGGAGGTTAGCACTATATAATTAAATGGNGATATTATCTCTATCACCCTCTCTCTTATTGAAGGCTTAAAAAATTTAAGGATTTTCCACATTAAAATGGACCTAAACTCACTTGTGAACCATTTGGCTAAGATTGGGTTGAATTTGGAGGTTAGCACTATATAATTAAATGGGATTAGGGGGATGCAATCCATCCCATAGTACAAGACATCCTCTATAAATTATGTTGACATGTGGCAGTTGGAGTAGACCGTTGTTTTTTATGTACTCTTGATTGCACACATGTGGTATTATGGTGTTGGGATGGTTATTCAATTTGTTTCATGTCAGTTCGGATTTTTATGCGAGCCTTATGTGGTAATGGATTTCTCATCCTTGGTATCTGGGAGGATTTATTGCTTTCCTGCTTCTGTTAGGGTGTTGGTTCTCTAGGACTGGTTTTATTTTCTTGGCGGTGGTGATGCTCACTCGATGTTGGATTTGTTGGCGTTTATGTCTAGGTATACCCTGGGGTTCATGCATCCACCTTCTAGGTTTGGTAATGTTTGTTCCTTCCTCTGAGTGGATCCTTTCAGTTCTGTCAAATTTCATCTTTTGATTATCTTTTATAAATCGAAAATTGGAGACCCTTCGCCAAGATATCGATGGTGGGGATTTTTTGGTTGTTGGATTTTGAACAAAGAGATGGACCCTCACTAAAACGAAATAAAACCAATCCTCCGGTGGCATGAGGAAACTTCTTTGGTCAACTTCTCTTCATGCCATTAATCTCGATTAAGGTAGGGGAAATGGAACAAGCAATGATCTACTTAAGGAATCTCCTAGAATTTTAGATAAGGCAAATTGATGAAATGGAACTTGGCATCCAACAAATTAAATCTATTGTTCTTCCTCAGTGTTTGACCTCGGCCTCAATTAATCAAGGTGGTGTTGTTTCCCCTCATGAAGGTAACACAATCAATGACTTTGAGGATCTAGGTATAGCTCCTATGGACACTAAAGACAGAACACTCTAGCAAGCTATGATTTGAGTGGGAAGTTGACCTCGGCATAACTCCATCTTTTATTCCTTCAGTTTTAAAACTATGTACAGGCCTTGAACCATTTTATCACTTTATATGAAAATTATTTGCCTCGACACAATCCTATTTATCGATATATAAAATTCAATTTTAAATCATATAATTATAATCAAATAAACCAATATATATTTATATTTATTCAAGATTTAAGAATAAATCCTTCGAAATCCAAACCCTTTTAAAATTTAAAACATATATGAATTATTATCATTGAATTGTTTTGAAATCCACTATCAATATTATTTTGTATCGTTCAATACTATATTAATATTGATACTTCTCATAATTTTTTTTTGGTATAACATGTGTAGTTAAATGTAGTTGTAGCTATGTATTTACACTTGGATTACAATTAATTATATTCATATTGCAATTAATTATTATTTTTTATATATAAATAATATTATTATATTACAAAAAATATGATTAAAGTTTATAAATTATTATGAATAATTTTTTAATCATTAAAAAATAAAAAAAATTATTTAAAAATATTTTTCTAAATAATCTATTATATTATATTATAAACAATATGTACAAAGAAATTTCATAAGCTTAGAAGCTCAACCGTGTATGTTTGTGGAAAAATTCAGCTAAGACATAGAAACTATTAGCATGCACATAGGAAAGTAGGCCTCTTTACCTCTACCATCATTTGGAGCAAAGCAAAAGCAATCATAGTTTCCTCCTTAGCTCGCATGGGAATGTCCTGCACGTTTTCTTGCATAAGTGGTTCAATACGAGAGGGTAACTGCTCCCTAGAGAACTTGGTTGGACATGTGGCTTTAAGACCTCACGTATTCGTCAACTCTTCATTTATCACTTCAAACATCTGATTTAGGGAACTTTGTATGAGTGGGTCTAATGGTTAAGAACATGTGTTTCTTCTTAAGAGGTTACAGGTTCAAATCCAGACGGGGGTAGGGTATGTATACCTTCGTAGACTTTACCAGTGAAATCGCTGGACGGAGGGGGGTCCCTTGTCCCACAAACAGGAGGGTCTCATACACCAATTTGATGTGTTGGGTTGGCCGTGACCTTAAAAATAGATTATTATTATTATTATTATTATATAAAATATCAAGAAAATAAGTATTTTGTTTTTAAATTTTTTCTCATACTTATTCTTTATAATCCTTTTTTTAATATTACTTATTTTTTATAATCATTTTTTTAATGTTTTTTCCATTGGTGTTTACATGATGTGTTCATGTCATAAATATTTATGTTATGAAATTATTTTAGAAAAACATTTAGATTGAATGGGTTTGTGGAGCTAATTCATTTCACATCGATTGAAACAGATTTATGATGTACGTTGTTTTGCTATGGGCAAATGGCAAGATCATGCGGCTTATGTCAATGTAGTTGGTTGGTTATTAAGTAATTTTATTAAAAAATGTTAAAAATTATATATAGAGAGAAAGGGGTTAGGGTTAGTTTACAAAATGAATTGATAGAGTTTTTAAGATATAAAAGACAATTTTTTAAGAGGATTGAAATTGGACACATCTAGATAGTAAAAATGACCGTGAAATTAAATAAAATAGAAGGAGGAGTTTGAAATGAAGAAAGAAATCTGAAACATCAAGACGGAAGAACCTAAATGTAAAGCTTGGATTTCTTTGTACCAACATCCACGTCTGAGTGAGTCAGGATAGGGAAATCCTTTAAGGAGTCCTCCTTAGGAAATTGAACGATGTCACCATGTTTCTTGACCAACCACAAAACCAGAGTTAGCAGAAACCAAATTTTCTTCTCCATAGCATCAACCCATTGGTGAACTTCCCTACACTCCATCTCTTTTTCTAGCATTGCCTAGGAAACAAGATTTTTAGTGTGCCAATAGATCTCAACAGTGTTGTGAAATATCATTTCCTTGATCCTACTAGTTCCTAGGTCTTGAATGAAAGCATCCACCTATTGATCAATGTCTTTGTCTTCCTAGTTACCTTAACATCCTCCTCAATGGAATGAACAAAATCCCAAGTGGAAGAGGAGAACATAGTTCCTATACATTGCAATAGCCTTTTCTGTAACAGAGGTTGCCCAAGTCTTGCGAATAGAGAACATACTAATGAAAGCACTATAGAAGAAGAAGAAAAATAAATTTTAACGTCCACGAGGCTAACAATAGCCTATGGGATAGACCGCCTCATACACTGATTTCTGCATTTCAGTCCTTTTCCTATTCAGCTTGATGATGAGCTCTCCCACTTTCTCCATAGTCCCCTCGCTGAATAAAGTATTCCAAGAGTTAGTTGTTAAAATACTCACAGAACTGTCCATGTTGTCTTTGAAAGTTTCACACTCTAAAATGAAATGTTTTTTTGTTTCCACTTTTCCGGAGTTGCAGAACATACACACCCTTTCTTCCCAAGCTTCCTTTGGTCTTTTCCAATGCCCAGTTTCACAACGGAGTTGATGGGAATTAGTTCTTAATTGGGCAATAAACATTTTGGCTCTCCGAGATATATTGGCCCCTATGTACGTTTTTTTATGGTGGTTGTAAGTGGGGTTAAACTCTTCAATGTAATACTTTTTTATTTCTCCCTAACCCTTTATCCTAGGATCACTTGTGGAATCTATCAATAACAAAAACCTTTATCTCTTTGTTGTTTGTAGGGAACCTGTTCAAGTGAATATCCCTTTTACTAAGCCATTTAATATATTGCCACATCCACGTCTTCTTTCTTTTGCACAATATGTCATTGAAGATGACCTTAAGCCATCAACCATCTTCCATTTGCTCAATTGCTTTTAGGTATCTTATGAGACGCACCATAGAAATTACTTCAATAGGAGCAACCCCCATTTCACTCAACATGATATATGAAACTAAAATGCTTTGCAAAGACATATTTTCCCCTTCATCAGAACTATTGAGAAGCAGAGTGGAAAGGACAAAACTTGGAGTGGAGGTTGATGCCATAAGTGTCATATTAAATTATTTATGGTACCGCTGGCATAATTTTGATAACTCTTTGTTGTCTCAATCGCCTTCTCCAGTACAAACTCATTCAAGGAACGAACCCGGGCTCGTGGAGGAGTAAAAGGGGGGTGACATCATGAGTATTCGCGGCCATCTACATGCACGAGGCTTGACGTGTGTGCAATTTCATCGCCTCCATTCTTTCTGACTAGCACCCAATCCAAGGAATATATATATATATATATATGTGTGTGTGTGTGTGTGTGTGTGTGTGTGTGTTTGTGTGTGTGTGTGTATTTATTTGATGTTGTAAATGTGAACACATAAAACACTCATATAAAATGAGAATTAATAAAGTCTCATGTCTATCAACTTTTCCCCTAATTTGCAAACATTATAATTAGATTGATCATGATTATGATGATGATTAGCGTCCACTAAGACCGAATTGGTCTAACTTAAAAGGGTAAGTGACTACTTGCGATTCTTTAGAATTTTGTTTCTGTGCTCAAAAAGAATTAAGAGAAGATTTCCAAGATCACCATACTTTTGTTGAGTTAAAAGGTTAGGAAGGTTGGTAGTGTGACAAATATTTGGACAATCTAAGAGAAAGTGTTTTTCATCTTCAACCTTCTTAGTGTCACAAAGGTGACACAATCTTTCATTCCATGGCATTTTAGGAATTGACCAATGCCCAGTTTCACTATGGAGCTCGTGAGAATTTGTTCTTATCTTAGCAATGCTTATTTTTTTCTTTACACTTGGAAAAACATATAGATAATTTCGATCTTCTAGATTAGGGTTGATTACATCATTATAATACCTTAATTTTCTTTTTTCCTCTAACTCTTTATCACACCACATTTTCTCCTTAAATTTTGATTTGACGTTTTTTTTTAATAGTATCTTTATTCTGCAAAATTGTGACTTCCATGATTCCCCAATAGTTTATCCAAGACCGAGAATCTTTATGCCATCCTCACTTGAGTCGATGGTGGTTATGACTCAATTTTGAAGCAATTTTAGGAAGCCTCATGTCTTCCATGTTGTTTAAATTTTTCTTATACATTAGGTATCTAGTCATAGCCATGCTCTCAATGGGGGAGAGGCTTGTTTCTAAGAGGAGGATGGAATAGGGTGTATTTCCTTTAATTTTGATATTTTAGGTTATAAAATTATTTCGTATTTGCTCTATATTTATCCAGGATTCATGAGAGATACTACAGCCCCAGACTTCACATGCATAAATAATAACAGGGGTAACAAAACTCTCAAAGAGGAGTTTCTTCTTATCCCAACTCCAAAAATCAACGGATTCACAATTTTTTTCAAGCCCATAATAAGATTTCCATCCTCCAATAATCCTTTTCTCAATTGTATAATTCCAATTGAGCTTGTGGTGAATATTAATTCCAAGATATTTGTATGAAGTCACTTTTTCCAATTTTTTGTTGTCATATACGAAGGTATCATAAGGGATATTATTGGATTTAATAATAATGACCTTAGTCTTATTGGTATTAACAATCATACCCATATTGGAGAAAAAATCCTTGAGGATTCTTAGTTGGTTTTCAAGATCATGGGGACTCCTTTCCATAAGAACAATATCATCAACATAAAGAAGAAGATTGATGACTATACTAGTGAGAGTAAGGCTGACACAACCTGATTTTTCCAAGCAATATTCTAACTTGTCAATGTATATGCCAAAAAGCGTAGGGGACAAGGGACAACTTTGTTTGACTCTGATATTGCAGTTAATCTATTTTGACCAGCCCTCAATGTTTTTAAACTTAGCAATAACGTTCTCATACATCCTTATTTAAGCAGCCCTCAATTGAGAGGCACTTTAATCTTTTCCAACCTATTCCAAAGGTTTTTCCTAAGAACCATGTCAAAATATTTTCTAAAGTCAACAAAACAACAAAAAATATTGGTTTTAGTATTGCAGAACTCCTCTGCAATGATCCCAAAGGTAACAATATGGTTCAAAGTTGAATGATATCTCCTAAACCTGGCCTAGCCTTTATCTCTTTTACCCTGACTTTCTAGCCAAAGGATAATCTTCTTTTCCAAAATAAGTCCATAAAGCTTGGATAAAATCGGGCTAATCATAATGGTCCCCATTTTTAAAAATAGGAACAATGAGGCTTTGTGTCCAGGGTTTAGGGAAGCCCTGCTTGACTGCTAAATTGAAGAGCTTGTGTATGTGACTCTGTGAGGGATAAGGATTGGCCCTCCGATTTTAAAAATTTCATCTTGTTAGCCTTCAATATCCTTAGCTTTCCCATTTGCAAGCCGCTTAACCCCGAACTCTATGTCATCTAAAGAAAAAACTTATTCCTTTGCAGGGACAATAGGAATGGCATCCATGGCATTAGGGAACTCGTAAAGACTTTTAAGGTAGGAATTCCAGTCCCTTAAGGGAATCCTATTATTTTATATAGTATTGCGGTTTAGAATTTGGCTCCAGAACTTCTTAGGATCTAGCTTATATAGTTGTGAAAGTTTTTCTTTCCTTTTATTGATATAGTACCTTTTTTTCCTTTTAATTATGGATTTTTACGTATTGATCTTATCGAGTTTTAAGGACTCATTAGAAGCATCCGGAATGGATTTCCTAGCAATTTTACATTCTTTATCGTACCAAGGGTTGGTTGTTCTATTAATCTTTTTATAGGACACCTCAAAAGAGAACTTGTTAATAGAAGTGGAAAGGGTAGTTGTAAAATTATGATAGAGTTCTTTAATGTTGTCCTTATAAGTTAGGAGATTTAATTTACTATTTAAATCCTTTAAGAAAATGTCAACTTTACTTTTGTCAAAGCGGAAATTCCTTTGATTATCAGAATTCTCTTTAATCGTGCTCCTATGCATGGAAAAGTTTAGAGTTAGGGTTAAAGGTTTATGATCAGAGTCGGTCTCATGGTCATTTAAAAGGTCAAAATTTTCTATTTAGTTGGAAACGGGGATATCAAATATCACATAATCTACAACACTACTACCTAGCCCATGAATACAAGACATTTGGTTGGATTTTGGCCACTTCATTACTCGATTGCAAATTATTAGGTCTTGAGAGCTGCAAAGCTTGACCAACTCAGTACCAAACAAATTCTCAATTAGGTCTTCAGAGCTTCTTTTGTAGCTATTAATATAGAAATATTCATGTAACCCACATTTTGGAATATGATAGAGGAAAATGTATCTGACTCTCAATAATTAAAAAAGCACAATATATTAAAACTGTGGATAAGTAAGCTTAGAGTTCTTAGAGAATAAAGTCCTTAAAAAATCACATGTGCTAGATATATCTCTATCAACTTTTCACCTCGATAAGTAAACTGATTTTTTATAGAAAAAAAATCATTAAATAATCACAAGTGATAAATATCTGTCATATAAAAATCTTTCATTAGCATCATTGTCACTCTCACCATTATGTTCCATTTGAGTTAAGTGATCTTCAATTGTTGCAACTCCCAACCTAGTAACCTAGTAATGCATAATATGGCTTTGATGACCATACTATTAACATATGTCCCTTAACAAAATCATCATAAACAATCCTTCTTTCATTCCTTTCATAGCTGAGGTTTCCCTCTAGTTAAGAGAAAATGGCCATCATGTAACAATTTCCACACATTTATAGGAAGGGAGGTGACCATTCATCATCACTAACCGAGGCTTTATATTGCATAGTCGGCATTCCATCAATCAGTTGTAATTTAAGGTAAATTAACATCCTTTGATACAAATTGTCTTATAGTTACAGTGCAAGGAGTGTGGCTCCACAAATCTCTTTAAGTCAAAATCATACTCAATTAATTATGCTCCTCACATGCTTTATATGTATCCATGATTTTTGGTAGTGAAAATATATCATTTAAAATTTTAATGGAAATAATAATATTTCATATATTGTATTTATATCTTCATGTATGTGACCCATTTAGAAGAAAGTACAATCTATAGCTTCAAAGACCCTCCTCATTGTTAAAAGGAATGCAAATCCAAGCATGTAATAATTTTTACTGTCAATTGAATAATCTAAAACAATTTGGTTAGCCACATTCATATAATTGTAATTTCACTTTGTCAATGCATGTTACCTTAAATATTATATTGTTAGTCTTATTATAAAGTATTTCAAATAGTGACATTTAAGGAAGGGTGGTGTTTCAAGCAAAGATGAATTGGAAGGATAATATGGTTTCTATTACTTTGAAAAAATTATTATTTTAAATTAAAAGGACTATTCAAAAATTCACAAGACATTGTGCTCTAAAATGGGTTCCTTTAATCACAATCATGTTTAATGGGTTCCTTTAATCACAATCATGTTTAACGGGGAGAAAAAAAATATTATTTTAAATTAAAATGACTACTCAAAAATTCACGAGACATTGTGCTCTAAAATGGGTTCCTTTAATCACAATCATGTTTAACGGGGAGAAAAACTATATTGATAAATGCATTTGACCTACTGCCTTAATAAACTTTATTATGGATAATCTCTATTCCTTTAATCACAATCATGTTTAACGGGGAGAAAAACTATATTGATAAATGCATTTGACCTACTGCCTTAATAAACTTTATTATGGATAATCTCTATTGTGATAAGTTTATTGTCTATACTTTAATTATGTTAATGGAATTAGGCTATATCTATGCACTCCATTGATGGTATTCATTGGTCAATTTTTTTATTATTAAATGTCAAGTTTATATTACAAACATAAAGTCATTGTTATCATCAATCCATGTAAAACACATAATTTTATTCATGCAACCACTAATTAACTTAGTTTGTATTTTGATAAAAATATTTACTCTTCCCATGGAAGGAAAAGTTAAAGTACAACTTTTTTTTTTTAAAGAAAATTTGTTAATCTTCATTGCTCTAAACTATCAAATAGTACTATGTATTCCAATATTGGAGGTATTACCTCTCAATCATACATGAGGTTCTACATCTTCCACATTTACACATTCTTGTCGCTAAGTCCTTATAGGGTAGGTCCTAATAGGTATTCTCTCTATCTTTAGCTAGAATACATGCTTCTTAAGGATTAGATGTCATATTCATTCTCAAAACCAACCCAAATCATCAATAACAAGGTGTGCCTTGCATAATGGTGTTTAGTATGGTAATATTCTTATAGCATAGGTCCTAATTTGTATTCTCTATATCATTGACCAAAATACGTGCTTCGTGAGGTTAGGATTCAATATTCATTCTCAACATTAACTTGAACCATTGATAATGGGTTGCTCCTTGCATATTGGTGTTTAATATGGTAATATGTATTAAATGGGTCAAAGATAAGAATATACACTCTTAATTGTTATACACCCATAAAGTTATTAGCTTAAAAAGACTACCATTAATCCTATATCTTATTTAGCATAAGAACTCCTTTGTGAAATTGATTATCATTTTAATCCCTAATACATTGATTCATTCCCATGATTCATCGAAGTCTTCCCTGCTAATATTTTAAACTAGAAACGATTTCCATTAATTGTTACAAGAAACCAAACAAACCCTAATCAAAGTAGTCACAAGCTAAGAATGGAAAAGAGTAGAGGGTTCTCATAATTCTAAACAAGGTCTCATTTTCCCAATCAACCCATTAATATGATTTTGTTTCTGAAATTATTCTAAGGCTTCTTCAAATCTTTTGAACCCCAAACAAGTTCTCGATTAATAGAAGAATGTGCTAACAAGAATTGGAAGCCTAGAGAAGAGAGTTCTCAAACTTTCAAGTGATCCTAATTAAAATGAAAGAATATGCTTTCATCATTTATTTCATGCCAGATGCAGGGAAGGGTAGCACCAATCATGCACAATAAGCCTTTCACATCGATGGGAAATGCTTACTTCAATTGAGATGAAGGAGCACATGTTTGCTATCCTAAATTCCCCTGCCAATTTGTCACTGGGGTTGCTAGAACCAGGGTTCCCAATGATCATGATCCGTCTTGGGCTTCTCCATTAAGCTCTCAAACCACACACAATTTCCCAATCAACATAAAACCACACTTATAGTCATAGAGATCCAAACAAATCACAAACAATGCAATTAGAGGTTGAGAATGTAGAAGAGTAAAGAGTTCTTGTAGTTGAAAATGAGGGAGATCACATCCTTTCATAATTTAATGTATGAAGATAGGGAAGTGCAATACCAATCAATGATAATAAACCAAGTAAATGACCCTTCAACCCATGTCTACCTCTGTCAACTAAATATTCACTAAACAATTGAATGATAAGAACACTCACTTCAACTCATCACCATCCCAAACACCTCCTCATCAAATAACCTTAGAAAAAAAATCAAACATAAAATAAATAATTATTATAAAAAAATCAAACCCTACCCCAAAATATAACCTCTATTTCATATATAAAACTTGTAATTATAAGCGTCTCCCACGACACCCATCGAGCATGCATTCTCCTTAGGAAGATTCGCCGACAAAAGGACGAAGAGAAAAAGGAAGGAAGCGATTTATTGGGAAAACAAAGGCATTTGGGTGTGGGTAGGAGCACCTTGGGCACATAATGGTGATGTGTGGCACCAAGGGGGCACACAACTTACTTTCCTTATAATGATTGAAGGATACTTGGGTTTCATTTGGGAAAGGGCGGGATGATTGGGGAGCCAGCCCAAGTAGTCGAATTATCTGCCCTCGGCAACATGGGTTCATCAGACAGGTTGGACAACCCCATAGACACATCCATGAGGAATTACAATGATCAGAATGAAGAGCGCACAAGGCAAGGGGCACATGCCCAAAGATGGGGTGCATCGATACAACAGACGAATGGTTGATGGGCGTGTGGGATTTGGATGGGCGCACTGGGTCCACAAAGGGGCGTGATGAGTTGGTTGAGTGTGGGTTCCTGAAAGGGCATGAAACACCCAAGAGACATTATTTTTCACACAAGTGACTCTTGGAATCGATATAAAAGAAAGGAAACACAACCAAAGATAGTGTTAATACCTAGACAAAGCCCCATGTTATGTATAAAACCCCTTATTAAGCCATATATATTGAAATATTACATTTCTATTGTTATATGTGTAGGTCGACTAGAATCATTCATTGCACCCTTTCATCATAATTGTACCCTTTTGTCTCCTATATATATATATATATATATATATATATATATATATATATATATATATATATATATATATATATATATATATA
>SNQJ01S0110154.1:19327-48390 GCA_010110895.2 Picea sitchensis
ATCATATAAAGAAAACGAGGTTTTTACCCTGTATGGGTTTCCTCAAGAAATATCTGTCTCTATGTTTCTCATATGTGTGACTGATGCTGAATTTTCCATTGTCTATTTCCCTGCATTATGGTGATTATCATTTAGTGTCTCAGCAAAGAGTTTAAAAGAAGCATAATTGTTTAAGAACGGTAACAACTGATTCACCCCCCCCCTCTCAGCTGTCCAACAGGTTATGCATCTGTATGTAAGATTTCTTGTTTAATGAAAGGCAGTTTCCTTATTTCATCTAGTTTTCATCTCATACTGAGGGAGTTCGTGATCGACTGATTCGCACGAATTATGGCAATTATGCTGTGATAAAGGATTTATTGTGGCATTATTGTTTTCTCCAGTTTTCTACATTTGAATGTAAGAAGATCTTTCATTTAGATGTCTTCTTCTACTGTCTGTTAGGAACCTGATGTTTACGACAGAATTTAGCATCTCTCTGATATAAGTCTTCCCCCTACTCACCCTTACTACAACTCATTGTCTGAAGTTATCTAAGACCTCACTCGCCCATGCATGCTTGGCCTAGTTTCGGACTTAGAACCACATCGTTGTGAGTTAACTTCCATTTGATCACCCCATTAAACAAATCGTGACATAAACTGATGGGCGTTGGGATCTGCTCCTGCTGCAATCCAGGGGTGACTTCTGATGCTAACACAAAGCAAAAACTAAGATTGTGTATAAATGTCTAGAATGATATCTTTGTTGTCGTGCATCCAATAAATAGACACAATGGGTCAACTGGTTTCCCTTGGCAGGATGGTGGTACAACACATCCTTTCATACTTCATAAAAAAATGTCCCCATTTATGGCACTTTATGGATATCATCCTCCATCCATTACATTACCCTTGAAACATAATACAAAGTTTCAAGTAGTGGAGGACCACATAGGGAACCAAAAATGCATCCTCAAACTATTGAAGGAAAACTTGGTTATGGAACAAAATAGGATGAAACAAGAAGAAGATCAACATCATAGTGAAAGAGAATTTGAAGTCGAGGATTGGGTATTTTTGAGGCTACAACCATACAAACAAATGTTCCTCAAGCAAAAAAATAAGTACAATAAATTAACACCCAAATATTATGACCCCTATAAGGTTTTGCTAAGGATTGGAAGTATGGCTTACAATTTGGAGTTGCCTCCATCTTCACGTGTACATTTAGTCTTCCATGTGTCTTGCTTAAAGAAGGTAATCGACAACAAAATCCCAATCCAAACTATTTTACCAGAGATTGATGAAGAATGGAAAATAATACTAGAGACATAAAAAATCCCTGAAACAATAATTAAGCAGTTGAGAAATCGAGTAATTACAGAGTACCTCGTCAAATGGAAGAACCTACTAGTGGAAGAGGTGACATGGGAAGATGAGTTCTCCATGCAGAAGTACCTTTAGTTAGTCAAGTGTTGAGGAAAACACTTGTTTGAAGGGGAGGGGCATGTTAACCCCTAGACAAAGCCCCATGCTATGTATAAAACCCCTTATTAAGCCCTAGATATTGAATTATTACATTTCTATTTCTATATGTGTAGGTTAGTTAGAACCCTTCATTGCACCCTTTCATCATAATTGTACCCCTTTGTCTCCTATATATATATATCAAGGATACCTAGTCCTAGGATCATATTATCACATCTCATATTGCATTTTGAATTGGATATATTATAAAAATAGGTTTCCCCCTCAAAATGGACTATAATTCATTGATTTTTTTATCATATTTAAGGCGTTGGATCATAACAAATAGAGCATTTTTGGCAAGATATTTGGAGAACAAGTCTAAGGCAAGTTTGTAGTAACGAAATGAGGCAAAGTTGTCAAGATGGAAGACAAGTATCCAAGAGTTGGATGTTTTTGGAGGTTTTAGGGAAGTATGAGAATGAAGGTCTGTGGAACCATATGTGAGGCAGAACCGAAATCTGTGTTTGCTTGGTGAACATCTATGGAAATTGCAGAAACAAAAGGACAACAATTCTATGGTTGTGGGAACGTCTGAGGTGCAGCATAGGTGGTTGTGGAGATAATTGTGGTAGAGATTCTAGGTGGGGAGAATCTATTCTTGAGTCTCTTGATGAGGTAAGGTGAGGTGATTTGTTTAACACTTCCATGTTGTAAACCAAGCTAGTAGTTCCCATGTTGTAACTATTTCGTAATAACAAAGACTTAGTTAGGTGTTAGGAACAGTTTGTGTCACCCGAACTATTTCTTTGTTTTCCTGATTTTTTTATGCAATTGTTCTCTTGAATGCTCGTGTTCATGGATGAATGCTTAAATAATACTAAGTGTTAAATTATGTTAAAAATTGTCTAAGTAAGAAATATTTGCACTAGAGTAGGAGTGTGGCTCACCGATAGCCTAAAACGAAGTATGGGTATAATCTAGGTGAGGAGGCATAGTCCGGACGAATTATCATTGGTGTGCCAAGAAACCAAGTGAGAACCATCGTAGTGTTTCACACCCTTAGAAGGTGAACGATCGAAATATCTGTTCGAGCATCCTATGGGGTTGTGATAGGTGGTATTAGAAAAAACTTGAGAAATAGTTAAGTTCTCTTCACCACTACTAGAGACAGAACAATGGTGGAGGAAGGGTCCACTTGTTTGAAAAGGCAGTTCAGGAACGGGCTTGTTGAATGATCTAGAATATATTTGCAGAACGAAATGAATACAGATTATTATCAAAATATACTTAACATAGAATAACATATATACAATTAAACCGGTTTCTATTCAATAAGGAAATAAGTTGAAACTGTAAAATGCAGTGGAAACAAGCTTGCTAGAATAGTGGTGTCTTATCTCTGAGAAGAGATGTCACGGTTGCGCTCATTCGCAAGAATATCATTACCATGAGGATTTGAAGGCCTTTTTACAATAAAACAAGAATGTCAAAAATCATATAGATCAAAAAAACCTAACCCTAGGAGATGAAGTGCCAAAAGTCATGTGCACCCCATTTGGGTAAGTTAGTAAATCAACTTTTCGAGATCGTAAATTTTGCATACGATCTTCATTTTAGGCGCACGATATCCCGTTGGAAAGGTCTATCCAAGGAATACACATTTTTTTCTATCTATCCAAGGACATTTCGACTATGGTGAACCCTAAAAAACGTTGTTTAGGGCCTCAATACAGCCCTACAAGTCAAGGACCCGAAAACTAGGGAAAAAACTGCCAAAATGAGCCAGTTGGAATAGGTGGGAGGCCAAAAAAATCAATCTCGATCAATCCAAACCCCTTAGGAAGCAATGGTCTCCATTGCGTTGAGTTTCCCCATCATATGAGGAAATTTCTGTTGAATTTGTCCCCGGGTGAGCCACTTGCCTTGGTGTCGGAGCTTCCTTTCTTTGACAACTTGATAAAGCTGGATCCTTTACTGGCGATTTCCCTTGATCTTATTTTCCACAATATGATATCTGGATGCCTATTGTATACATTCATGGTTGAGATATGTTTGTTTCAATTGTTCTGCTATCTTTGAGGTGTCCAATAATGGTGGGAAATATAGTTGAAGGATATCCACGTTAAACACTGGGTGCAAGCCAAGGAAAGGATGAATGTTGAGCTCAAAAGTATTATCACCCACAGCCTTGGTGATGGTGTATGACCCATAACAGAGTGGGAGAAGCTTCCAATGGGGTCCTATAAAGCGCTCTTTCTGCAAGTGCAAGAAAACTTTGTCTTCCCCCTGAAACTTATGTGGCACCCGGTGTTGATCATGGAACTTATTGTACCTGTCATTGGACTTCTGTAGGATATCCTAAACCTATTGGTGGATGTGTTGGATCCTCTCAATGAACTAGGTGGTTTTGTCAACTTCAGTTGAAGCAAGAGATGAGTCGGTGGAGGTGACCGCAAGGATTAGTGAAACATCTATGGGACCCAATGGTTGGAATCCCAATCCCACCTGAAAGGGGCTATGGATGGTTGATCTATGCAGGGCTCGGTTGTAGCTATGTTGAACATAGGGGAGACTCTCATCCCATGTGTGAGGGTTCTTGGAATTATACATGCATAGGATATGCACGATCATTCGATTTACGAGCTCGGTTTGGCCATCCTTAACATCATGACCACTTTTGATGACAGACATTGTGCAATTTTCCTTGTGTCTAAATGAACTGAAATGGCTTATGATCAACATGGATGACTGTCTCCTTCCAAAGAATGTAATGTCTACACTGGCGGAAGGCTTGCACAATGGAGTACATTTCTTTGTCATAAGTAGGGTACTTATGGACAACATATGATAGTGTCTCACTATGATAAGCCACAGGGTGGTCGTGCTGAATCAGAACGACTCCCACAACATAGTATGAAGCATCCGTCTCGATCTCAAAGGGATGTTGTAGCTCTGGTAGTGAAAGTACTAGGGATGAGCACAAGAGCTTCTTCAAATCATCGAACTCTTGTTGTTGGGACCGACCCCACACAAATTTTGTCTTACACCATCCATGGTTACTTAGGTGAGATCCCATGCAGTATGGGAGAATCCCAACATGAACCTACAGTAGAAATTGAAAAGGCCCAAGAAGCTTTGAAGCTCAATGAGTGTGGTTGGGGCTGGCCAGTCACAGATGAATTATATTTTGGCTGGATCGACATGTACATAATTTTTATCAATAATGTAGCCCAGGTAATGAAACCTGTCCATGCCGAAGGAACACTTTTCCAAGTTGGAGTAGATCTAGTGCTATCGCAGGGTGTGCGAAACCTGTTGAATATGTTGTAAGTGTTATGTTCAAGTATTGTTGTAAATGAGGATGTCATCCAGATACACCACTACAAAATTATTGGTGAATGGTCGTAGTATATCTTCCATGATCCTCATGAAAGTGGCTAGAGAATATTTCAAGCCAAAGGGCATGACCAACCATTCAAAAAGACCTTCCTTTGACTTGAAGGAAGTTTTCCATACATCTGTTTGTTCTATAGGGACCCGGTAGTATTCAAAATTTAGATCAATCTTACTGAAGTATCTGGCCCCCGTGAGCTGATCAAGGAGGTCATCAATTTGGGAAATCAGGTAACGGTATCTGACTGTGATTTTATTTAGGGCTCGGTAATCAATGGAGAGTTTCCAAGTGCCATATTTCTTCTGTACCAGCATGATTGGGCTCCCACAAGGTGATGAGCTAGGACAGATGTTCCCCTTGTGGAGAAGTTCTTGGATCTACCACTTGATCTCCTCAATCTCTAATAAAGAGAAGTGGTAGACTGGCCTATTGGGCAACGGTGCATCGGGGGTCATATCAATGGGGTGCTTGACTTGACAGTGCAGAGGTACCCCAGTAGGTGAGGAGAATATATTTGATTATTCTTCCACAACCTTATCCACTTGCTTCTATTGTGTGGAGAGGTCACTCGAGGAGACCTTGGATGTGGCTATGATATTTCTCTCATTCTCAGAGCGAATCATGAAGAAGACGAACTTCCCTGTTCGATAGATGACCTTTCTACATTGCTTGGAAGAGATTAAGGAAATCGCACCAGGTGGGACTGCCTTGGGTAACCTGTACAATTTCTTATTCAAATTAATAATAACACTGCAAGGCCTACACTCATATACAACATGACGTTTCCATAAATATGGTTGGCCTAAAAGAAATAAAAAACTTTGAGAGGGGAAACATCACACAATACTTCATCTTTGAAGGGATCGATGTCATATGACAAGCAACATTATTGGTTGATGCAAATGTCGGTTCCTTGGCAGACCCATCTGATGGTATAGGGATGTGGGTGTGGCGTTGTCAGTAGGGCGAGTCGCTTGAAAACCTATGCTTAAATGAGGTTCTTCTAGCTACTGCTATCAACGATGAAGTGCAGCGGGGTACCCTTCACCCACATCTGTGAATGAAATAGGCGCTCGCCTTCCTATGGCTCGTGTGGTTCAATGGGATGGAGCTTGGTGGTAGAAATGGTAGCACTGGGTTTTACCTATGATCCGTCTCCCCCTTTATGGTTCTGACTCAGAGGCGGAGCCCGCATCTGATTCAAAGTCTTTCACCTCATCCACCAGTGACTACTTCAAGCGGAAATCAACAGTGTTATGATAGGGGCTCTTACGGAAGTCACACCACTTGTCGATATATTTCTTTGTCCTTCTTTTCTTGCGGCCTGGACTGGTTGTCCTGATGCTTTCTGTCTTTTCTCTGTCTTTTTTCCTACAGATTGGGGGCACCCTTTCCTGGATTTTATTGTGAGGGGTTCCCAGGCCCAAATTTCTGCATCTTTTGTTTGAGATTCTACTTGATTTTGACGACATATTGGCAGGTCGTGCCCAAGAATGAGATTTCTAGAAACTCCATTTCATCTTGGATGTATCTATGCATACCATGACAGTACTTGAGCACCATATGTCGCTTAGAATCTTTGATACCCATCTTGGTGCGCAAGGTATGGAAGATGTTTGTGATCTCGGGCACCGCTTGATCTCTTTCCTGTCACAACATGGTCCATTTTGTGTACAAGTCTACATAAATTACAATAGGGTAATATTGTTCCTTAATAGCATCCATGAAGGAATCCCATGTGACTGCAACTATAAATAATGAGGGTTCCTCTGTTTCCTTTTGCTCACAGAATGTTTCCCACCAATCTTTGACATGGGAGATGACTTTGAGTAGTGCAAAAGTAATCTTTTCTCTATTCGAGAAGGTATGGACAGATAAATACCCTTCTAGCAGATGAAACCATTTGTCTACCGTATCTGCATCTATCTAACCTTCAAATATAGGAATATCAAAGTTGATTTGTTCCTTGAAGGGAAGTGCCTCTGTTTGAGGAAGATGCATCGCTTGTTGGTAGCCGCCAAAGGATTTGCACAAAACTATCCATCATCTCGTTCCTCTGTTGCATCAGGGATTCCTTGAGCAACGTTTTGAAGGGATCTCCTGTCCTGCCACCTTTATTTTCTTCTCCCATGAGAGGTCATTTGGGTGTGCGAGAGATTTTGTCCTCAAGAGAAACAAGCTCGAGACCCAATTATTTGTACCCTGACCTCGTTGGGGACATGCATTAAGAATGACAAGGAGAAGACCTCTCTAATACCATTGATCTAGAATATATTTTTAACGAAATGAATACAGATTATTATCAAAAGATGCTTAACACAAAATAACAGAGATTATATAGAATGGTAGTGGCTTATCTCTGAGAAGAGATGTGACGACTATGCTCATTCACAATAAGATAATTACCATGAGGATCTGAAGGCCTTTTTACAATAAAATGGGAATTTCAAAAACCCTAGACATCCAAAACACCTAACCCTAAGAGATGAAGTGCTAAAAGTCATGTGGGCCCCGTTTGGATAAGTTAGTACATTAACTTCCCAGGGTCGTAACTTTTGCATACGATCTCTATTTTAGGTGCATGATAGCCCGTTGGAAAGGTCTATATGAGGAATACACATTTTTTTCTATCTATCCAACGTCATTTCAACTGTGGCGAACACTAAAAAAATTTGTTTAGGGCCTCAAAACGGCCCTGCAAGTTAGAGACCCAAAAACTCAGTAAAAACTTGCCAAACTGCAAAAATGCCAAAATGAGTCAGTTGGAATAGGTGGGAGGCCATCGACGTCCATCTCAATCAATCCTCCCCCCTTAGGAAGAAATGGTCTCCATTACGTTGATTTCCCCCATCAAATGAGGAATTTTTTGTAGAACTTGGCCCTGGATGAGCCACTTGCCTTGGTGCAGTAACTGCCCTGCTTTGACAACTTGATAAAGTTGGATCCTTTGTTGGTGAGTGCCCTTGATCTGCTTGTCCAAAATGTGATCATTGGATTCTTTTTGTATGCATTTGGGGTTGATCTCTATTGGTGTCAGTTGTTCTTCTATCTACGAGGTGTCCAATAATGGTGGGAAATACAGTCGAAGGATATCCAGGTTAAACATCGGGTGCAAGCCAAGGAAAGGAGGAATGTTGAGCTCGAAAGAATTATCACCCAAATATTTGGTGATGGTGTATGACCCATAATGGAGTGGGAGAAGCTTCCGATGACTTGGATTTTGGTTGGATCCACATGTACACCATGTTGATCAATGATGCATCCCAAGTAATGAACCTTGTCCATGCCGAAGGAGAATTTTTCCAAGTTGGCGTAGAGATGGTGTTGACGCAGGGTGTGCAGAACCTATTGAATATGCTGCAAGTGTTATTCCCAAGTGTTGTTGTAAATGAGGATTTCATCCATATAAACCACTACAAAAGTATTGATGATTGGTTGCAGTATATCGTCCATCATCCTCATAAAAGTGGCTAGAGAATTTTTCAAACCAAAGGGCATGACCAACCATTAAAAAAGAACTTCCTTTGAATTGAAGTCGATCTTCCATATATCTGTTTGTTTTATCGGGACCTGGTGGTATCCAGACTTCAGATCAATCTTAATAAAGTATTTATCCCCTATGAGTTGATCAAGGAGGTCGTCGATTTGGGGAATCGGGTACTGGTTTCTGACTGTGATTTTACTCAGGGCTTGGTAATCAATGCAGAGTTGTAAAGTTCCATCTTTCTTTTGTACCAATATGATTGGGCTCCCACTGGTGATGATCTAGGACGGATGTGCTCCTTGTGGAGTAGTTCTTGGATCTACCACTTGATCTCCTCAATCTCTAACAGAGAGCGATGATAGAATGGTCCATTGGGAAGCGGTCCATTGGGGTTCATATCGATGGGGTGCTTGACTTTACAATGCATAGGTACCTCGGTAGGTGAGGAGAATATATCTGATCATTCTTCCATGACCTTATCCACTTGATTTTTTTGTGTGGAGAGGTCGATCACGGAGACCCTCGATGTGGCTGTAATCTTTCGTTCATTCTAAGAGCGAATCATGAAGAAGACAAACTTCCTTGTCTGAGAGATGACATTTCTACATTTCTTGGTAGAGATCAAGGAAATAACACCGGGTGGGACTGCCTCGGGTATCCTGTACAATTTCTTGTTCAAAGTAATAGTAACACTGCAAGGCCTAGACTCATATACAACATGAAGTTTCCATAAATATGGTTGTCCCAAAAGAAAATTACAAACTTTGAGAGGGGAAACATCACACAATACCTCGTCTTTGAAGGGATTGATGTCGTATGGCAGGTGACATTGTCGATTGATGTGGATGTCGCTTCCTTGGTGAAGCCATCCGATGGTGTAGGGATGCGGGTGCGGCATTGTCAACATGGCGAGTCACTTGACAACCTCTGTTGAGATGAGGTTCTTCTGGCTACCTCTATCAACGATGAAGTGTAGTGGGGTACTTTTCACCCACATATGTGAATGAAAAAGGTTCTCACCTTCCTCTGGCTCGTCTAGTTCACCGGGATAGAGATTGGTGGTAGAAACGGTACCACTGAGTTCTATGTCTATGATCTGTCTCCCCCTTTCTAGTTCTGACTCAGAGTCCGAAGCCGCATCTGATTAAGAGGCTTTCACCTCATCCACCAATGACTCCTTCGAGCAGCAATCAACAGTGTTATGCTAGGGGCTCTTATGGAAGTTGCACCACTTCCCAGTATCTTTCTTTGTCTTTCTGGTTTCCTTCTTTTCTTGCGGCCTAGACTAGTTGTCCTGAGGTTGTCCATCTTTTCTCGATCCTTTGTTCTGTGGGTTGGGGCCACCCTTTCCTGGATTTTGATGTGAGGGGTTCCCAAGCCCAAATTGTTGTGCCTTTTGTTTGAGCTTTTGCTCGATTTTGATGGCATATTGGTAGGTTGCACCCAAGGATGAGATGTCCAGAAACTCCATTTAGGCCTAGATGTATCTATGTAGACAGTCGCGATACTTGATCGCCATATGTTGCTCATAATATTTGACACCCATCTTGGTGCGCAAGGTATGGAAGATGTTTGTGAACTCGGGCACCGCTTGTTCTCTTTCCTACCACAGCGTGGTCCATTTTGTGTACAGGTCATCATAGCTTCCAAAAGGGTAGTATTGTTCCTTAATAGCATCCCTGAAGGAATCCCAAGTGACTAGGACTATAAATAATGAGGGTTCCTCTGTTTCCTTTTGCTCAAATAAAGTTTCCCACCAATATTTGACATGGGGGACAACTTTGAGGAGCGCAAAAGTAATATTTTCTCTATTCGAGAAGTTATGGACAAAGAAATTCCCTTCTAGCAAATTCAACCATATGTATACCATATATGAATCTATCTGACCTTCAAATATAGGAATATTGAATTTGATTTGTACCTTGAACGGGGTGGCGCCTCTGTTTGAGGAAGATGCGTTGCATGTTGGTAACCACCAAAGGATTTGTGCAAAACTATCCATCATCTCGTTCCTCTATTGCATGAGGGATTCCTCGAGCAACATTTTGAAGGGATATCTTGTCCTGTCGTCTTTCTTTTATTCTTCCATGAGAGGTGGTTTGGGATTGAGAGAGATTTTGTCCTCAATAGAAACTAGATCGAGACCCAATTCTTTGTACCTTCACCTCGTTGGGGACATGCATTAATAATATCAAGGAGCAGACCGCTCTGATACCACTGATCCAGAATATATTTGTAGAATGAAATGAATACAGATTATTATCAAAATATGCTTAACACAGAATAACATATATATAGTAAAACTAGTTTTTATTAAATACGGAAATAAGTTGAAACTGTAAAATGCAGCAGAAACAAGCTTGCTAGAATGGTGGTGGCTTATCTCTGAGAAGAGATGTGATAGTTGCACTCATTCGCAAGAAGATCATTACCATGATGATCTGAAGGAATTTTTACAATAAAACAAGATTGTCAAAAACCCTAGACATCCAAAAAACCTAACCCCAAGAGACGAAGCGCCAAAAGTCATGTGGGCCCCGTTTGGGTAAGTTAATACATCAACTTCCCCGCATCGTAACTTTTGCATACGATCTCTGTTCTAGTTGCACGATAGCCCATTAGAAATTTCTATCCGAGGACTACACATATTGTTTCTATATATTCAAGATCATTTCGACCGTGGATAACCTTATAAAACGTTGTTTAGGGCCTCAAAACGACCCTACAAGTCAGGGACCCGAAAACTAGGGAAAAAACTGCCAAACTGGAAAAATGCCAAAATTAACCAGCTGGAATAGTTGGGAGGCCACCAACATCCATATGAATCAATCCTCCCCCAGTAGGAATCAATGGTATCCATTGCATTGAGTTCCCCATCACATGAGGAAATTTTCGCTGAATCTGGACCCTGGTGAGCCACTTACCTTGGTGCAGGAGTTGCCTTGCATTGACAACTCATTAAATCTGGATCCTTTGATAGCGAGTGACCTTGATATGCTTTTCCACAATCTTATTAATGGATTCTTGTTGTATGCAGTCAAGTTTGAGCTCTGTTGGTGTCAGTTGTTCTGTTATCTCTGAGGCGTCCAATAATAACAGAGATAACAGAACACCTCCAATGGCATCCAATAATGGTGTCAGTTGTTTGGCCACCGACATCCATCTGGATCAGTGAAGGGTTCGACAAACTAAACCATTGTAGAGGAAACATGAGCATAGACTTGGTTGGTTGTGATAGGGTCGAGTTACAGACAAATTTGTGACTTGGACACACTCCTTGAGCAGGCGAAGTGTAGAGTTCCATGGGTGAATGAAGCACTTGGATAAGGCAGATGAATGTAGGACTTCCGAAAAACTTATCGAAAACCTAAATGAAGATTTAAACATAGAGGCAATTGCACATAGATCTTGGTGAATGGTTCAGTAACGTGATTTTTTTTGTCACAGGTGGTTTGGGCATAGGCCTATGTGCATATGTAGACCAAGGGAGAAGTTTAGGAGGGAAAATAGAGCACTTCAAGGATGATTTTAAGGATGGAAATTTATATTAAAATGTAGAAACTTGGGCTAATCTTACTAGTCCTTAATATGCAAAATGTAAAATGTTTGGCAATAGTTTTGTAAAAATATTCAAATTTATAACGATTTTATATAGTTTGTGTAAAATTTTGGCGATTTTTTAGGTAAAATAATTTTATTCTATGGAATTTGGGCGAATCATTTTTAGAAAAAATGGAAATTGGCGAATCATTTTTGGGGAAAACCATGGAAAATTAGCCCATTTGCGAAATCTAGCCCCTAAAATCATCTATGGAGCACTTGTGTGTGTAAACAAATGAAAAACTCATTTCATACTTGAGATAGTGCGAAAGAGTTGCACATAACACTTCATAAGGAAAATTGTTGAGGGTCAAGAAATGAAATGGATGGTGCAAGTGATGAAGCTTGGAAGGTCAAGAGAGACAATGAAAATCAATGATTCGAGAAAATCCAAGAGGCTTTGGAGAGGATGGGTGAATTTGATGTAAAGTCTAAGATCAATAGACTAGAGGCATTGGTGGAGATGACTGAGAATTTGGTGTCGGCTACATTAGGAGCAATGATGGAGGAAAGAATCCAACATTAAGGAAGGGAAATAGAAAAGAACTATCCCAAACTGATAGTGAAGAAAGGTAGGATGATTGAGTGTTACCTGTGTTCACAAACTCATTTTATGAGGAACTATCCATTGCAATGAAAGTTGGCTTTGTTGGTTGAGGACGATGCTCAACTCACACAAATAGTGGATGAGTCATATTCCTTGGTAGAGGCAGTTCAAGTGTCGAAACCAATGGAAGAGATGAATGAAGTCATGGAAAGATTGGTGGAATGCATGCAAGAGTTCAAGGAAAGAGGTCAAGGATAACTTTCAAAAAGTAAATAAGGTGAAGGACTCTACTTTGTGAAAACAATAGTAAGTGGGATGAAGACGGAAGCCTTGGTTGACACTGGAGAAATGCGCAATTTTTTGAGTGAATAATCTGTGAAGTCTCTTCATCACAAACATGAGACCTGCACTGAAACGTGCAAAATGTTGAAGTCACAACAATGTTGGTGGTGGGGATTGTTCATTCAACAACATTGAGAGTGGGGGAGTGGTGTGGAAACATGGATCTGTTGGTAGCTCCATCGGAATATCATGTGATGATATTGGGCTTGGACTTCCTCAGACTTTCCAAAGAAGCTCCACTCATTCAAGAAAGTAGCTTAGTTTTCTTGGGAAAGGCCAGAACACCAAGCACACCCTTGATGATGAAGAGGAATATTGAGAGGATGCATATTATCTCTATGATCATGTTAATAGAAGGATTCAGTGGGAGCACCAAGGAGCCTTTCAATGTGACACAAAAACTATATGTCATCCACACCATGACATATCTATGAAGTTTGGAACAAGAATAACAACAATGGATGGTGACAAAGACTTCGATGAAGACAACCATGGGGAAGGGTGGTCGATTGAGGATTTTGCAGAACCATGAATGTGAGTGTAAGAGATATTTGGACTCTTCACTTTCCATGGAGCGGGAGGAACATCACCAAGTGAATAGTCATCAACAACATATTAGGGACATTGTGGAATATCAAACATCAGACTTACCCACTACAGAAACTCCAAGAATTGAGCCAAGACAGTGCGTGGAGGAACTTCTCAACCAGATTTGGAGACAAACATGGAGGAGGTAGGTGTTGAAAACAAATACTCTCCAAGTGGATTAAACCCTCGGTATTCACTAATACTATGTTGATATTTTACCACTCTACTCAACACCTGGAAATTAGCTCAAAATAAAATTGCTTTGTCTACTAAAAGAACAATTGAGTAATCAACTAAACATGCAACGAAAGCATAAACAAGGAAACCAAATCAAGCACATAAGAACACCAACATTTTTAGGTAAACCCATGCAAAAAACCTTGAAGGGAAAACTAGTCCAATGAATCTTTTATTAAGGTCAAATCAGGGCTCCTGTAATAGGGGAAATGACCCACTGAGAGAAGTACACACAAGAGACAAACATGGAAAGAGTTGACCTGTTGCATTACAATTATAGCACACTTTCTCAGAAATCTGTGACTTTTCCTTCTACAACCTGTAGATATCTATGAATTTCCCACTGTGACCCACCGATGCCTGTGACTGTCTCGATTGTGACTCATGCATGCATACGGAAATTCCATACAACAAGCTTCATACCACACATTTATCTCCTCTGGCTTCTCCCTATGAAACCCACCTGCAATTTCCTCTTCTTTCTCTCCTCCTTAACCTCTATGACCTCTAGATTAAAGTACTTCTCCACCTATCAATATCTTGAATCATGATCCTTTCTGATACAAACCTCTCATCAATACTTGGATGAACTCTCTTCACACAACCAATGAGATCTCCTCACTCTAGTGTAAGAAAAAGTCCTTCTTTGCTCCTACACTCCTCACACTAGCAAAATCCCTTCTTTACTATCCTTAACTTTGGTCTCTCACCAAGTCTCTCGACCTCAACCTCTTGTCAAAAGTCCCGATCATGTTGAGTCCCTCAATAGAAGAGATTTATCCTTTACCCTAGCCTTGCTTTTATAATCATGAGTTACAATCTATTTCTAATCTCTAAAGTGATCTACGGTTGATATTACTTCTCACACCCACTTAAGATTTGGATTAAATGTTGCATGCTAAGCATGTCCTTAAATAACTCAATTCACTAATAAATACAATTTTACTTTAATAAATTCCTTTTAACTAAAGTAAACTCAAGACTAGAATATTTTCGACAACTTCCACATGAAAAACACATGCCTGTGTGGAAGTACCTGTCCAATGCTACCACAAAACTCAACACTACCTCTTAGTGAGGAATGTAATTATACCACCTAGAGTTGGCTCTATATTCTCTACCAGATCCACTACCATGCTTGGTATCCAATACACCTGATTGGATGCTCCCTCTAACACATAATCTATCCTTGGCATTATGGTTTGACCTGTCTTCAAAGACTTACTACCTTTGAACATGCTCCTAGAATTATCCTACTCCTGAGCATCCTGCATGGCCATCTTGTACCACAAATCCTTCTTAACTAACTTGGAAGGTTGCTCCTTCCCACATTAACCTAANACTTTCGGAGCTACCTACTCCATGTTCTCAATCACTATGCTTCTGACAATTTCTCCATAATCCAAGATCATCTTGGATCCTTTTATAGGATCCCATCCTGGGATAATGGTTCACCTAACGAATAAAAATCATCAAATATTCAGGCCCTACAAACCAAAATATGAATGCTTCGATCTTACTGGTTAGATGTTATCTCCCTAGCTTCCCCTTTGCTCCTTTCCTCAAACCTTTCCCTACACACATGAATGCAATTCCTTCTCCATCCACTCAATGAGATCTTACTCACCCATTCTGTGTGTCTTATATCAACTGAGAAATAGCCAACACCTGCAACCGAGCACCTCTATTGTTGTTGTACGGTCTTGTACCTACAATGCCTCTGTTGTCTAGATCTGTCCTTGCCACCAGATTTGTCTGTTGATCATGGTGTTATTCTAGTTGCTCGTACGGCTTCTCTTCTCCTTTGGATTGATTGTATCTCTAGGTGAAATTCCTTCTTCACCCATTTTTGAGATCTCCTTGAGAAAAATTCCTTCTTTGCTCTGTTTGTGAGTCATTGACTCCAATACATATGTCATCCTTCGATCTCTGGATGAACTTCCTTCTTCACCCATCTGAGATATCTGGATGAAATTCCATCTTTTCTCCAAAGTAGATGACTCAGGCACATGAGAAAAATTTATTATGTGCTCACGTGTGCTCCCTCTCTCCTTCAAAGCCTCAGTTTTGATGTTTTCCATAAATTAGTCCTTCGATTTATGCCTGCAAGTTTATAGATCTGCTAAGATATCTTGCAAATTTGATTGATTTGCTGCAAAAGAAAGTGGATATGTTCTTAGTCCTTCAAGCACCCACCTCAACACTCATGATCCCATAGATATGTTGCTACAACTCTAGATCTGAACTTGATCTCTATTGTGGTCACTCATATCTCATAGATCTTTCGACCATGTGCACTTGGTTTCCTCCCAGAGAAACCTTTCTCTAATACCATGTTGAAAAAAAATACTCTCCAAGTGGATTCAACCCTTGGTATGCACTAATACCATGTTGATATTTTACCACTCTACTCAACACTCGACAGTTAGCTTCAAATAAAATCACTTTATCTACTAAAATCAAAATTGAGTAATCAACTAAACATGCAGCAAAGGCATAAGAAAGGAAACCAAATCAAGCGCATAAGAACACTAAGATTTTCGGTTAAACCCATGGAAAAAACCCAGAGGGAAAACTAGTGCAATGATGCTTTTATTAAAATCAAATCAAGGCTCTCGTAATATGGAAAATGGCCCACCGAGAGAAGTACACACTGCAGACAAACCTGTCAAGAGCTGACCTATTGTATGACAGTTCTGGCGCACTTTCCCAGAAATCAGTGACACTTTCCCTTCTACGCCCTACAAATATATGCAACTTTCCCCACTGTGACCTGCAGATGTTCACGACTGTATCAACTGTGACTTGCGGATGCGTACGAAAAATTCGTACGACAAGATATGTACGACACACTTCTTTCCTCTAGCTTCTCCCTTTGAAACCCATCTGTGACTGCATCTTCTCTCTCTCCTCCTTGACCTCTATGACCTCTAGAATCTAGATTAAAGATCTTATCCATTTATCAAGATATTGAATCATGATCCTTTGTGATTCAACCCTCTTATGAATACTTGGATGAACTCTCTTCACCCAACCAGTGAGATCTCCTCACTCTAGTGTAAGAAAAATTATTTCTTTTTCCTACACTCCTCACGCAAGAAAAATTCACTCTTTGTTTTCCTCAACCTTGGTCTCTCACCAAGTATCTCAACCTCAACCTCTCGTCAAAAGTCCCAAACATATTGAATCCCTCAATACAAGTGATTTCTCTTTTACCCCAACCTTGCTTTTATAATCATGAGTTACATTCTATTTCTAATCTCCAAAGTGATCTATGGTTGAGATTACTTCTCACACCCACTCAAGATTTATATTACATGTTGCATGCTAAGCATGTCCATAAATAAATCAATTCAATAATAAATACAATTTTACTTTAATTAATTCCTTTTAACTAAAGTAAAATCAAGACTAGAATATTTTCGACAACTTCCACATGCAAAACGCATGCCTATGTGGAAGTACCTATCTGATGGTATCAAAAACATCAATAGTTGGAGAAGAAGATCAAATTCCAACAGTGATCATGAACTTTTGTAGGAGGGCCATGGGGATACATGATTTCCAACTTATTGCAAAATGACTTGAGGAGTTTGGATACACATCGAAGGAAGTTTTTTTGGTCATGTGATACTTGCGCATGAAACACAAGTCAAACATGATGTATGTCAATAGACTTGGTGGCAGCTATTGGGTACACTCTGTTTGCTAAACGAATAATAAAAAAATGTATTGTCGAGAGAAATCATCACGAATGATGATTCCTAGGGGAGGTGTCATCAAAAGACTCAAGCATGGAAGTTGCAATACAACATATCGGTTGTGGATGCGACTTGCCAAAATGAGGCAAGGGGAAATACCTTTCCCATAACTGAAGGGGTTCGACTAAGTGAGAAGAATAGGTTGAGACTGTAGTGGGTGACTCAACAAGACCAAGAAGGGTTGGACCACATGATGATGAGGCAGATAGAAAAGAGTTTCTTGAATGTGGAGATGTGCATTCTCTAGCGACGGACGTGACAGTTGGGCTTGTTAGCACTCTGTAATTTTCCCAAGGATGAGGAGGCAATCACTGAGGTAACATCAAACCAATTGGAGTCAAGGATCTATCCCTCCAAGACTCAGAGAGGGATCTGTATGTGTGTTTTAACTTTGTTTGGATGGGATATTAGGCTAGTTATGAGGATAGAAAGGTTTGTTTTGAGTTTTTGGTTGGGACAACAAAAAGAGGGCAATTGGGAAAAATGGAGTCAAAATGTCAAAGGTGATCCAGTGAAGGAATAACTTAGATCTTATGTAACAAGGAAAGGTAGTCATGTCAGTGTATCCTTGTAGTTTGTGATATGGAAAAGAAGTACAGATTAGGGTTCAATTCAAATGCAGAGCATTGCTACCTGAATTCTACATTTAAACTTCAGAGGAAAACATAAATATTGTTTTAAGCCAAAACAGGGTGTCTGAGACAAATATTGAACATAATCTTCTTATAAACAATAAATAAAGTAAACAACATGTGAAAACAGAGAAAAACAAGTTACATCAAGAAGCACTTCACCACGTTACTATGACACAAGAACCTTGAAACATAGTGTCTTTATATTCATTAAAAAGGGTCACTTACAACCTCCTGAACATTTTTACAATAGATGATGATCTTTCAATACCATCCTTCCCTTCAGGTCCAACCCCTATGCTATCCTGTATCCTATATTTTATAGTATCCCAATACATTCAGATCCTACATAATAGGGGGTGAGATCCCTTCCAATATTGTTTCTAGATATTTCTGAAACTACCTAATTAATGATCTTACCCAAAATAGAGATTTGATCTCCTTTCAAAATCATATCATATATTTTTGAGTTCATTATAATATATTCAATTTTTACAATTGAAAGGGTAAAAATAGCCATAACTGCCTACTGACTATGATCATCAAACTAGGGAAAATAAAACAAAATCCCAAGAAAAGGGCTATACTTTGTCTTTCTTTAAAACCAAATATAATTTGATCTGAACTTGACAGCAACATATTGAGGACGAGTCATAACTAGAAAATCATTCTCGAATCCTTTGAGATTATTGAGGAATCCATTTTCTTTGATCTGAGAAGATATCTGTATTTTTTGTTGATAACAGAACTTTCGACAGCTAACGAGGCCAAAATAGAGTGTATTTAGCTGTCGATTTTTTGGGAATGATTTTCGGTAGCTAATTATGGGCTTTGAAACTGATCTTAGCTATCGAAACCTGTAATTGCTCCCGAACTAGTAAAAAATGATTAAGTTTCTCAATGAACCTTCTTCATCTATTATAACCACTTCATTTGAAATCAAGGGAAACTTCAGATAGAGTAACAAACCTCAAGTGAGCTTTGGGTTTTAGCTTTTTGTGGACAAGCTTGAACCTCAAAACCTTGTTCATGTTCTATAGTCTACTATTTCGTTTGAAGAGATTCTTATTCTTGTGTTTTACTGTTTCATATTTGATGGCCAGTTGATCTAATGCACAACCAATTTTTAGGGATGACTTCCTAAGAGTCTCATTTTCTCTTTTCAGATGTCTTTCTAACACCTTTAACTCAACAAATTCTTCTTTCAGTTTCTGAACCCTAGGTTTTTTTATAACTCTTTGTTTTGATGATGTTTCAGGTATTCCTTCTTCTGAAGTTTCCATTTCTATAGCTAATGGCTGAGTATCCACATCTTCAACTAATGGCTCTGAATCATAATCTAAATATGGCAAATTTAGGACATTTGTTGTTGTAGATTTTCCTTGATCTTTCCCATTCTTCCCAAACTCTAACTTTCACTTTGTTTTATGTGATTTTGATGGAGAAACCTTTGTGGTAGTTTCTACAGGTGACAATGCTCTTCTCTTTCTTTTACTAGTTTTTGGGGAAAACAATTCCTATGAGGGAGTTCCCTTTTTCTTGGGTTGAACTTCTTGTCCAAATTATCCCCAAAACAAGAGATAATCCCAAGTTTTATTCCTTCTATTGAGCTCCTATAAAACTATGAGTTTGATCAGACCATGATGAAATAAACTACTGCTATCCTTTTGAGGTTTGGCTTGAACTTTGGAAGCCATCTTGGTCAGACTCTTAAGAAGGTAAAAGGGCATGTTCAGAGGTTTCTTACCAGTGAAATGAAGGAGCAGTCTAAAGTGGTAAAATATGTTCCTTCCATATCTCCCCTCACAAGTGATGTAAAACTGAATCATCTTTAGCAATGTTTACCATTTCTCCTCCAAGTAGCTCCTGGGAATATCCTTTTGTCATTTCATATTTTGATGTTCTTATTTGAGGAATGATCTGAAATCAATTTATTTGATTGGGGTAGTGTTAAAATACCTTTCTCCTTCATGAGGCATCTATGTGGTTGCTGCTACACTGGCTTCATCTATCTACATCACACGCCCAAGCTGAACCTAAAAGCCATCAAAGCTTTGGACAAATGATTCCGTGGCACCCTGATGGTACCCTTGGAGCTTCTGGTAGAACCTGTAGCATCCAACCTATTTGAATAGTTCACATGCCTCAGGGTGTGCCTCAAGGTATGAATCATCCTACAATTCCTTCCTCAGAAGGGCACCTCCTGTTGAGATATTCATTACCAGAATTTCTTAAAACGCTTAAAAATTATTTTGATTACAAAGTTTCCAGGGTATGTGAAGGCGAATGATGGACTCATTTGAACATGGAGGTGGGTTAGAATAGTAATAATCGAGGATAGAGTCAAAGGATGAAGAGGTTTGGGCAACTGTGTTAAGATTTAAAACAATCACAAACTTACTATTAACTGATTCAAAGTATGGGAAGGCTCATGACCATTTTTTCAGGATCAATTGAATTGGGTGGGAACGATCTAGGGTTATGATTAATTGATTGGACAAGGGATAAATAAATCATAATCCCTCTGAAAATTGGATGAATGATAACTGAAAACGATTTTGGCTGCATATCAACAATTCATGACTCGTGTACAATCGTCAATATGGGAGTGATAAGACCCCTTTTAAACCCTTGAGATATTCATTGCTTTTGGCATCTTATGACATGCGTAAATACGAATTTTAGCTACCAAAAGTTACAACTTTTGATAGCTAACGGCTATAAGATTTCGACCTTTAGCTACCGAAAATCAAACTTTCTGCCACAATTAGAATGTGAACCAAATTCATGAATTCTCTAATTACACCACTCTAAACCTTCAACAAAAATGTGGATGCATCATAATTCCAAATTTCCATGTGACAACATTGGATATACCTGGATATTTGCTTGAAGCATTGGATATACCATTGGACCATTATTCATGAGAACCTTACCATGAAATCATTTTCAAGCTAATTAGAAAAATTCCCAACTAGATGACTGGAAAATAGATGACTATATTATAGGAACCTAACATAGGCTCCAATTGGGGATGGAAGCTCCTGAGGAGGTGTCAATAATATTAGAATTTTGGATACGTAAATCAATGCCTTATCCATTGGGATGATCTCACAACTTGTATCTTGATCTGTCCTGAAACTCTGTCACTGAAATCCAATTGATCATCCATTCTGACTTTGACTAACTTTTTGAAGTGAAGTAGAAGTAAAATAGACCACATGATTGCCCAACAAACTTATTAGCATACTTTAAATCAGATAATTGAAAGGATTTTTATCTGGTAAACTTATTTATTCACATATAATGCTATTCTAACCATTAAAATGTATGACCTTAATCAATATGAAATATCCAATATAACCAATCAAATATTGGGTTTGATATCTTAATTATTTCACTGTTCTTTACCAAACTCAAAACTGAATCTGTTAAGGGTACTTGAAAATGATTGTGAGCCTGGTCTTCATCTTAGGGAGATTGATAAACCTACAAAGCAACATAAATGTTGTAGAGGAATTGTTTCTCTGTGATGAAAATTGTTTCCATATAGATATCTATAGGATCAAGATATACTTGGCCTATTTCTTGGTATTCCAATTCAACCAACTCCTCTTCATTATTTGATGTTGTATTTACGCTATTTACATCCTCATGCACTTCCTGACATGGCTGCAACTTTTCTAATGGGATTTGAAATGATACTTCTGTTGAACACAATGATGAAGTTGATTGTCTGATCATATCAAAATCATAAATGTTTTTCATCCCATGACTATTAAATGACACAGGACTCTGTATGCATATGTCAACCAATACCTCTACTATTGGATCCTGAAGCAAATGAGGTAGTGATCGCATTAGCTCTAGTGAAACTTTATAATCTTTCCTGTATTCATCATTCAGAATGTGATCAAAATTCCCTTTAAAAATATGAAATGAATTGGAGCATAATGGTATAGAATCAAAATGGTTCAATTCATCATCTGTCTCAGACTCTTTGATTTCATCTGAGATTTGACATTCAAGACGACTCAAGGACCGAACTTCTGGATCTAAAACATGTTATGTGTTATCTTTGAATTCCTCATCTGATGGGTAAGAGAGTTCTCCATTCCTACTGTTGACAACTTAATTATAATTTTCTCTCAAAAATGAGGCAAGACACATAGGTAGTAATTTTTCACTTACTTGAAAACTTTCTGCATTTTCCTCCTTGTGGTATTGCTTAGTGTGCAGAGTTTGATCGTCATCTTTGCATTGTGACAACTGGGATTTTTCTTCCCATGAAGAAAATGCTGGTTGGTTTGAACAATCAGCCTCAATCTCGACCATATAATCATCATCCTGATGATCATATATGGGAAAATCATCTATATATGCAATATCATCAAACATGCACATCATCTCAGGAGATTTTTCTTCCAGCATCTGATTTTGAGCTTCATGTTTGACCATATTATGAATCGAGTACATGAAATAATCCTCTTCTGTTTTAGGATGCCAAGGATGAGCTACAAACTATTTTAGAACAATGGGTTTTTTCTTTTCTCGAACTAATGAAACATGTGATCTTTGAACATCAAGTTCATCTTTTCTACTAATCTTCTACACAATCTCTTTTACAATGTTTGCCAAAACATTTAGTTTCACTTCTGAAGATGTCATCTGTTCCTTTTCTGTTCTATCTTTCTCTTCTGCTCTTAGCTTGGACTTTTTGTTTAGAAAATTAGCTTCCACATCCACTGCAATGTTCTTCATTTCTTCAAGGGTTGAAGTGTCCCTTTCTTTTAATTGTAATGTCATCTCTGGATCAAAGGCATCTGGGTAATGCAAGTAAGATGATCCTAGGGGTGGCCTTATATCAGCAGGCATTGAATGGTACACCTTATTGAACCTGGCTTAAAACTGTTGTACTGTCTCCCCTAGATGTCTTTTCAAAAGGTCATACTCTTCTAGGATGAGAAATACATTTCCCATGATCACCCATCGATCTAGGAAAACTTGCATGAATTGATGAAAATTGCTAATGCTTGCAGCTGGAAGATTCTTAAACCAATTTTTAACTTTACCTTGCAATGATAGGGAAAACATCCTAATACAAACATCATCTTCTTCCACCTCAAACAGATCAAGAAACCCTCAAGACTTTGAATGTGCTTTTCAACAGTGATCTTCACATTGTCTCCATCAAACATGGGCATATTATTGTTGTAATTGGCAGGGAGGTCATGGAGAATAGGAGGCAAAACCAAAGGCTTGTATCTGTCTGGGACTTTTACATGTATAGGAGGTAAAGAAAGGGGCTTATAAATATCTGGAAGTTTAACAAGAACAAGAGATAAAACCCGAGGCTTATGTCTAACTGGGCTTTCTATATGTATTGGAGTGTGTATCAGAGCTATAGGGATGGGATGAATCCTATGAGGCTATTCAGGTTGAAACTGATCATTATGAATTTCATAAATATACTCTTGACCAGGATTATAATAAGAGAGAAAATAATTACACATAAAACCAACAATGTCTTGAATACAATTTAAGCTTGAATACCTGATCTTTCCAAATTGCTTGGTCTTATTTCAGGTTCTTCCTCCAGTGGAGTCTTCGAATTGGAACTGATCTGGGTCTTATTGGAGTTTCTGGGTGGATGATTCAACCTTCTTGATCCAGGTGGATATTGGTGGCCACCCACCTATTCCACTTGGACCNCACAATTTACTATTTTTAGCAGTTTTTCGGGTCCTGAACTTCTGGAGCCGTTTTGAGGCCCTAAACGACGTTTTTTGGGGTATGTTGCAGTCGCAAAATTTCACATGAAATTTTGGCAAATGTTGTAGTCCTCGGATAGATCTTTCCAATGGGCTATCATATGCCTAAAATGGAGATCGTATGCAAAAGTTACGACCCCGAGAAGTTGATGTACCAACTTACCCAAACGGGGCCCACATGAATTTTGGCGCTTCATCTCCCAGGGTTAGGTTTTTGGATGTCTAGGACTTTTGGCATTCCTATTTATTGTAAAAGGGCCTTCAGAGCCTCAATGTAATCATCTTCTCATGGATGCGAGTAGCGGCCACATCTCTTCTCAGAGATAAGCTACCAGTGCCCTAGCTAGTTTATTTCCATTCTGTCTGTAAGCATATTTTAGTCATTTGTTATTAATGAAATGAAGTCTTATTTCTGTTGCATCTCTGTGTTTATGTGTATTTCTGTATTTCATTGTGTTCCTACATAAATCCGGATCACTTCTTGTGTCTGGTCACTATCCACCATCAGTAATCAGATCTAGAACCTGGTAGGATTTTTGAGGAACATCCCCAGTGGAGACGCCACTATGCTAGCACTCTGTAATTTTCCCAAGGCTGAGGAGGCAATCACTTAGGTAACATCAAACCACTTGGAGTCAAGGATATAGCTTTCCAAGACTCGGAGAGGGATCTCTGTGTATGTTTTAACTTTGTTTGGATGGGATATTAGGCTAGTTATGATGATAGAAAGGTTTGTTTTGAGTTTTTGGTTGGGACAACAAAAAGAGGGCCATTGGGCAAAATGGAGTCAAAAGGTCAAAGGTGATCCAGTGAAGGAATAATTGAGATCGTATGTAACAAGGAAAGGTAGTCATTTCACTGGATCCTTGTAGCTTGTGAGATGGAAAAGAAGAACATATTAGGGTTCAATTCAAATGCAGAGCATTGCTACCTGAATTCTACATTTAAACTTCAGAGGAAAACATAAATATTGTTTTAAGCCAGAACAAGGTGTCTGAGACAAATCCTGAACATAATTTTCTTATAAACAATAAAGAAAGTAAACAACATGTGAAAACAGATAAAAACAAGTTACATCAAGAAGCACTTCACCACGTAACTATGACAAGAGAATCTTGAAACATAGTGTCTTTATATTCATCAAAAAGGGTCACTTACAACCTTCTCAACATTTTTACAATAGATGGTGATCTTTCAATACCATCCTTCCCTTTAGGTCCAACCCTTATACTATCCTGTATCCTATCTTTTATAGTATCCCAGTACATTCAGATCCTACAGAATAAGGGGCCATATCCCTTCTGGGACTATTTCTAGATATTTCTGAAACTACCTAATTGATGATCTTACCCAAAATAGAGATTTGATCTCCTTTCAAAATCATATCATATATTTTTGAGTGCATTATAATATATTCGATTCTTACCACTGAAAGGGTAAAAATATCCATAACTGCCTGCTGACTATGATCATCAAACTAGGGAAAATAAACCAAAATCCCAAGAAAGGGCTATACTTTGTCTTTCTTTAAAACCAAATGTAATTCGATCTGAACATGACAGCAACATATTGAGGATGAGTCATAACTAGAAAATCGTTCTGGAAGCCTTTGAGATTATTGATGAATCCATTTTCTTTGATCTGAGAAGATCTCTGTGTTTTCTGCTGATAACAGAAATTTTGGTAGCTAACGAGGCCAAAACAGAGTGTATTTAGCTGTAGATTTTCTGGGAATGATTTTCGATAGCTAATTATGGGCTTTGAAACTGATCTTAGCTATCAAAACCTGTAACTGCACCCAAACTAGTAGAAAATGATTAAGTTTCTCATTGACCCTGCTTCATCTATTATAACCACTTCATTTGAAATCAAGGGCAGCTTCAGCTAGAGTATCAAGCCTGAGGTGAGCTTTGGGTTTTAGCTTTTTGTGGACAAGATTGAACCTCAAAACCTTTTTCATGTTCTACAGTCTTATATTCTATTTGAAGAGCTTCTAATTCTTGTGTTTTACCGTTTCATATTTGATGGCCAACTGATCTAATGTAGAACCAATTTTGAGGGGTGACTTCCTAAGAGTCTCATTTTCTCTTTTCAGATGTCTTTCTAGCACCTTTAACTCAACAAATTCTTCTTTCAGTTTCTGAACCCTAGGTTTTTTTCTAACTCTTTATTTTGATGATGTTCCAGATATTCTCTCTTCTGGAGTTTCCATTTCTATAGCTAATGGCTGAGTATCCACTTCTTCAGCTAATGGCTCTGAATCAGAATCTAAATATGGCAGATTTAGGAAATTTGTTGTTGTATCTTTTCCTTGATCTTCTGCATTCTTCCCAAACTCTAACTTCCTCTTTGTTTTCTATGATCTTGATGGAGAAACCTTTGTGGCAGTTTCTACAAGTGACAATTCCCTTCTCTTCCTTTTACTAGTTTTTGGGGAAAACAATTCCTGTGAGGGAGTTCCCTTTTTCTTGGGCTGAACTTCTTGTCCAAATTCTCCCCAAAACAAGAGATAATCCCAAGTTTTATTCCTTTTGTTGAGCTCCTCTAAAACTATGAGTTTGATCAGACCATGATGAAATAAACTACTGCTATCCTTTTGAGGTTTGGCCTGAAATTTGGAAGCCATCTTGGTCAGAATATTAAGAAGGTAAAAGGGCATGTGCAGAGGTTGCTTACCAGCGAAATGAAGGAGCAATCTGAAGTGGTAAAGCATGGTCCTTCCATATCTCCCCTCAAAAGTGATGTAAACGTGAATAATCTTTAGCAATGCTTGTCATTTCTCCTCCAAGTAGCTCCTGGGAATATCCTTTTTCCATTTCATATTTTGATGTTCTTCTTTGAGGAATGATCTGAAATCAATTTCTTTCATTGAGGTAGTCTTAAACCACCTTTGTCCTTCACCAGGAATATCTGTGGTTGTTTCTACACTAGATTCATCTATCTTCATCACAACAGGCCCAAGCTAAATCTTAAAGCCATCAAAGCTTTGGGAAAATGCTTCTGTGACACCCTTATGGTACCCCTGGAGCTTCTGGTAGAACTTGTAGCATCCAACCTCTTTGAATAGTTCATAGGCCTCAGGGTGTGCCTCAAGGTATGAAGCATCCTACAATTCCTTCCTCAGAAGGGTGCCTCCTATTGAGATCTTCATTACCGTAATTTCTGAAAACACTTAAAAATTGTGTTGATTACAAAGTGTCCAAGGTATGTGAAGGCGAATGATGGACTCAAATGAACATGGAGGTGGGGTAGAACAGTCAGAATCGAGGATAGAGTCAAAGGATGGAAAGGTTTGGGAAACCGTGGGTAGATTTAAAACAATCACAAACCAACTATCAACCAATTCAAAGAATGGGAAGGCTCATGACCATTTTTTCCGGATCAATTGAATTGGGTGGGAAGAATCTAGGGTTATGATTACTTGATTGGACAAGGGATAATCAAATCATAATCCCTTAAGAAAATTGGATGAATGATAACCGAAAATGGTTTTGGCAGCATATCAACAAATCATGACTTCTGTACAATCGTTGATATGGGAGTGATAAGACCCCTTTTAAACCATTGAGATATTCATTGCTTTTGGCAGCTTATTACATGCATGAATAAGCTATTTAACTACCAAAAGTTATAACTTTCGGTAGCTAACAGCTATAAGATTTCAACCTTTAGCTACCGAAAATCAAACTTTCTGCCACAATTAGAATGTGAACCAAATTCATGAAATCTCTAATTACACCACTCTAAACATTCAACAAACTTATGTGGATGCATCATAATTCCAACTTACCATGTGACAACATTGGATATACCTGGATATTTGTTTGAAGCATTGGATATACCACTGGACCATTATTCTTGAGCACCTTACCATGAAAGCATTTTCAGCCTGATTAGAAAAATTCCCGACTAGATGACTGGAAAACAGATGACTATATTATAGGACCCTAATAGGGTTGATCACCCAACCAATTCGAAACTTGAGAGGATCCAATATACATGACACACAAACAATAAAGTTGAAGTGTCAAATCCATCATGGCTCAAGGGCATCCAACACTTGGGCACACTTTGCAGAACTTCCTAAGGAGAGTTTGTCTTAACGACAACGGTTGGGGAAGCAACAATCATTGAGTGGTGAGGAGATCCGAAGATGGGCAGTCGGGGACAACAACAACTTGGAGTGGGGAAGGATGTAAGGGTCTCCCACGACACCCACCGAGAGCGCAAGCTCCTTGGGAAGATTCGACGAATGATGAATGAAGAGCACACTCAAACAACTCCACAGAGGGGCATGCCGAGTTGATTGAGTGTGGGTTCACGAAGGGGTGCGACACAACCAAGAAACATGACATTTCGCACAAGTGACTCTTGGAGTCCATATAAAATCAAGGGTGCACAACCAAATATAAAGTATTTTTGGCAAGAGATTTGAAGAGCAAGTCTAAGACAATTCTATAGTAAGGAAATAAGGTAGAGTTGCTAAGATGGAAGACAAGTAGCCAAGAACTAAGTGAGAACCGTCTCAATGCTGCATACTTTCAAAAGATAAGCAATTTCAAGATTTATTCAAACATCATGTGGGGTGGTGACAATTCTTATCTTAAACATCAAAAACACATACGAATAAAACATAACAATGTAATATGAAAAAACAACATTTTTCGCATCTAATCATAAAACAAAATAAAAAATCATCTATCGTTTTATGTGTTTAGTGTTTTAAAGAAAATACTCGAAAAACAACCCAAAAGTAATATGGATCATAATTATTGCTCCACTTACTCTACAAGTAAAAGATGCCCACCCTTTTTTAAAGTCGATTCACCGCCTTTTATCTTTTTCTCATGTGATGCACTTGCAATGTTACCATTGCAGGGTAAATTATAAGCCTCGTGAGGACTTACTGAAAACGAATTGACAGGAAAGCTACCAATCTCCATTCATCAGATTGCTTCGATCTTCTTCTTTAACTTTCGTCCAAGAGCATCTTTGGGTTGCAGCAGCTGATAAGAATTCGGTTCTACCATCTTGATAAATATTAGCTTTAAGCTTAATTTATTCTGTCTGCATCCTCCTCCCTTCACATTAATAATATGAATTTGTTCCTTTTGCACAAAATTTCATTGGCTATATCGCTTATCAGTTACTGAGTTATCGGCAAGCAATCATCCCAGTGAGGCCTCTCTGAATGGAGCCTGGTGAAGTGGAGGAGCATCCCCTAGATCATGGTAGCAGTGACCATATTGATGATAA